>JBBPKE010000147.1:0-34762 GCA_038089095.1 Tylopilus orsonianus | reverse complement strand
ACCAGCATGCCCTCGATGTAAGTCATGCATACCGTCACATCTTGAAACGCCCATTGTGGAATTGCAGTACCATTAGGGACACCAAGTGGGAAGCTGCGGAAAAGGTCAAGTCCATGGGAGGTGTACAGTATGTGACATCATACACTCCTGGATAGACGGTCGTACAATTGAAATCCCAACTTGACCAACTGAGAGTGCAGAGTGAGGACGTTGAACAACGTTTAGGTTGGAGCTGCGCATTACCTGATGATTGTACTGTTCTGGCAGAGACCGCAAGCACTCATGAGGTTGTATGTAACGGAGCTGCATTGACATGGGTTTGACTGGTCCGCATAGGGGCCGGTATAGTGATCACCGTTTGGCAGGGCATCGACGGGAAATGCTTGTTGGACATTACAGTTCTGAAGGAGCGAAGTGTGATAGGAAAGCACGCACGGCCATAACTACACATGGTTTGCAAGTATGCTGCTACAACGCAAGGGTTCTGGTTTTTAGTATTGTTCATCTAACCATCGAAGACACTAAGTGCGGAACCCAAGCAAAGGTACGACAGCGCACCCAATTAAACGAAGACTGGCAAACGACATTTGAGCTCTGACCCTGAACCCCTACTGGACCGACAGAGAGTAGCCCAATGGCGAGGACCGCGAGCAACGACCACTGTGGGAACCTGCGAAAAGCCATTGGAGTAAAAGAGAGGAAAGAAGCAATGTTTTGACGCCCCGGCCAACCAAGTATATAGGTGCGACGGTAGGGTGCTTCTGTTGGCAAACGGTTACAGCACGGCATCAGCGCGTGGTCTGGGGATCAGATTCCGGCTGTGTTCAGGGAGATCTGTACGTGTTTACTGATAGTGGCACAACAACCCATGACTGCAGAACATGCAGAACGCGGTTCAGAGAAAGCGCGCTGGAACGCCGAAGATGCAAATGAGATTCGGGTGGAAACAACGGAATTGGCGATCGGTGAGCAGCAACCATGAGGTTGGTCTGCAGCTTAACCGCTGGTCGAGCCGAGCTCCACAGCCCTGGATGATACAGAACTCTTTGATCAAAGAGGTCTAAGCATCGGGACTCTATTGTCGGCCAAATAAAGTTAGGGGTATTATCTAAGCCAGAACTTTGCTGTAAAAAGCAGCAAAAAATCGCACGAGAGGTTAGACGCTCTCCGACATGTCGAGCAGGGCAGGAGGACTGTACGGCGGAATCCAGTTCTCCTCTGGTGCAACCCTCAATTTCTCCTCTTCCTCTACTCCTGCTCCTCCTCCGCCAGTTTCCCCTCAAACTCAACTCAGCGAAAAAGATCAAACTCAGGCGCCCGAGGGGCAAGCGAGCGCCGCTGTCGAAGAGGGAACTGCGACATCAGTGGGATTTGGATCGGGGTCCGTGGCAGGGAAGCCTACAGCTGGTATCTCTCCCTCTCCTGCGCCTTGATGTGTACAGCCAAAATATTGACCGTGTCACAATCATGATCGTTTTACGCTGCTGCATCTGGCCCCCAATTCCTCCCGTCATCCAGCATGGTCCGCTGCGCTCGCGTTTGCGCCCGTCCGTAGGACACAAGCAAAGGCCAAGCAAGCCCCCCCGCGGTTGCCTCCAGGGGCAACGACGGTGCCTGTTGCCGCAACTCCCGCACCTCCGCCGATATTGGGGCCCCCAGCCAACTCGAACGCGACCATCTCTGCCACTGCCGTCGTGTTCGCGCCACCCGAAATGGTTACGGCCCCAAGCGATCGAATGGATATCAAGGAGGAAACTAGCACCGGGTGGCGGAAGAAGGAGGGTTGGGGAAAGAAAGTGAAGCCTCCGTCAATGGTCCTAGATGAAGACATCAACGGCTTTAAAGCACAACAAAAGCGTAAGGGACCCAGTGGTGGCGGTGGCGGGAAGAAAGTGAAAAGGGTAAGTGCAATTGTAATACGGTCTCCGCCCTTAACCAATCGTGCCTAGAATAAGAACACGCAGCCCGTTGCCATTTGGGACCCCATGGAACAATATGACCCCTTAAAACCGAATGATTACAATGAATATAAGATCTGGAAGCAACGTGACCGCATCGAACGGGCTGCTGAGCGAGCTGCTGAGCGCAAACGTGCACGCGACGCCAGAGACCGAGGTAGTGATCAAACCGACTCAGGGAGCGAAGATGAACGTCCTCGCAAGACTGGTTTGTTGACTGTCTGACAATCACGAGATTTTTTTTATGACGATCCTTCAGGGAAATTTGACAACTTGATCACGCATGACAGGTGGTCCCGTGCGGACGACGATCGTCCGCGTGGCATTGGGAACGTCGACTCTCCTGCAGCCCCCGTGGATCGTAACATCTCTGGTGAGGATGCATATATGCGACGCTTGGCGATGTCGCAAGGCCCAGCCCCTCCGAGGACATCACCCCCTGCTACAGTTCCTGCAGATGTGTCCGGGGAGGTGCATCAGCGACGTCTAGCTTCAGCTGCTGGAGGTCAGCCTGCGCAACCTTCAGCATTGTCGGTCGACGACGCGAATGTTGACACAGCTCCAGCAAACGATGTTGCTGAGCCACCAGTTGTTTCGGTAGACCGTGCGGAAACGGGGGACGAGGCCTATCAACGTCGTCTAGCCATGAGCCAGGGTCTCCGACCAACTGCATCTTCATTCATTCCTTCGCAGCCTTTATCAACCCTCACCGGTGTTGCTGAACCTCCATCTCCACGTTTGGCGTACAATCCGTTTGCTCCCTCTGCTAATCTTCTCCCTCCTCCGGGACAAATTCCAACTGGATTCGAAGACAAAGTAAAAGCAGCTGCCAGTATCGCAGCTAAGTTGGGTGCACTGGCAGCAACTGCGGGTGCAAGTTCCGTTGGATCTGGTGACTCTGGGACCAGCTCTCCGGCCCCACCCCCACCTTCGGAAGAAGAGGTTACCCCGCGAAGGTTAGTCTAATTAAGCACCGCGTTTTAGGTAACTCAAATATCATTTACAGGCCCAATCCCCATGGCTTTGCTACTCGTCTTATGGCGAAATGGGGTCATAAAGAGGGCCAGGGACTAGGAGTAGACGGTTCGGGCATTGTCAACGCTCTCACCGTCGAACAAATCGCCCAGGCAAATGGCGGGAAAGGGAGGAAGGCTCGACCACAAGGTCAGGGCAAATCGGCGATTGGCTCCAAGATGGGAAGGATCATCAATGATAACGAAGATGCGAGAGCACGCGAGGAGCGCGAACGATTCGGTGAACCTAGTCGGGTAGTCGTGCTCACGAATATGGTGGACCCTGAAGACGTTGACGATGGTGATCTGCGTGACGAAATTGGTACATCTGACCGACTTGTTGTACGTTCGTTGTGACTGACGGCTAATCTTGTAGGTGATGAATGTTCAAAGAACGGCACTGTCGAGCGTGTTATCGTCCATCTCTGTTATCCATCTTCGTCCAATCCTGAGGAGGCCGTACGCATATTCGTCTTGTTCGCGGGGCCCTCTGGAGCGTGGAAGACTGTCAGAGAGATGGATGGAAGGTATTTCGGTGGAAGGGCTGTGCGAGCGAGGTATTTTCCTGAAGCGTCATTCCTTCAGCATGATCTAGACGTTGCGTTCCCGTGACCTTGGGTCCCCTATATGTATTAACTCGCTGCTTTGCTTGTCTAGTTGAGTTTGTCTGATTGTTTAACTTGTATGTCGACTTGCAAAGACCAAATCATTCATGTTTCAGCCTTCACGTCAGTGTCCTTTGTATCTGGAGTTATCCTTTAGGAATTGATTCCGCAGCCCACTTCACGAGAAGATACTCGAGTGTCACAGCCCGTCGGGCTAGTCCAATTACAGCCGACTGTTCAATTCTACTATGGCATGCATAATCAGAAATGCCTTTTATTAGAGATCAGAACTAGTGGCGCTAGTTCCGTCGGATTCTTGGACTAAGACCATCCGGTTTCATCACCCATGCAGATCCATCTTCACGAAACAAAGAGGCCCGTAGTTCCCTAAAGAGCTGCAACCTTCGAGTCAAGTCAAGCGTTCCAAAAGTCCAACACCGAAAAACGTCACGATCCATTTGGATTTTAAAAAAAAAACAAGTCGATCAACACGTACGCACTAGCGGTCTTGAAACCATCCAACGAAAACATGTGATAGTCCGATGCAATTTGAAAAAGTAAATCAACGAAATTAAATATAGAAGAAAAGGGAGATGGCGTATGTGCACGGAAGATGAAAAAAAAAAAAAGTATAGATGATGAGGACAAGAAAAAGATTCTTAAGTGGCGTAGATGGACATAAATAACACAATCTGACACAAGATACGCCATAAATAAGGATTGGAAAAGATGGATGCACAAAAGAAATATTGGGGAGTGGCGGTAAAAGAACCGTCCAATGCGCAGGTGTGAATATAATGAAAAACGGTGTCAGGCTAGCCGTGGCAAAACCTTCCACTTAATTGCGGGATAGTCAAACAAATGGAGCGTGGAATGCGGTCGATTGATTGGCTATTGGTGAGATGATGTAATTCAGATAGAGATGTAATTCAGATAGAGATGAAATAATGCTGTAGACTTGAGAAGATTCGAGATTGGTCCTGTCAGGACTGAACCGACAGCGTTCAGGCATAACGAACGTGCAAAACTAACGTGCCGATAGACGCAAACTCCGTGGGCCCGAGAGCAGCTGCAGCGATATGCGTAGTCGAAAAAAAGCTGTGACGGTAGTGGATGGCCTGCGAGACCAACATTGGATGTTTAACAAAGAAATCGAAAGCAACGGGGCGAGAAGGTGGCAGCCATCCGTGGTACGGATACGGGTGCTGGAAAGCAAGTGAGACACAAGAAAGATCAGGATCAACGCGCCGCATCGAAGGTCTGTGCCCGTGCAAAGGGTGCTCTAACCAGTCTTTTCACCTTCGACGAAACGCCTTTAGTCGGGGGCGGGCAAGGACTATCGCCAATGTCGGTGTCTTCGTCGTCCGTCAGAATGAGATTGCCGGTTTCTGTTAGAGTGGAGAGCCCGTTACGGCGAGTTCGGGCAGCGTTTGCGGCAGCGAACAACTGAGAAGCACCGGGAGCAGTGTTACGTTTGGACTGTGCTTGTTGCTGTTGTTGCGTAATGCTGGAAACTTTTGAGCCCAGATCGCCATAAGCATACGACTTCGTGCGACCAAACTTGGCTTTTCGAAACTGATCCAAGTCCTCGCGTCGTGAAGTTGCGTGGCTGGGGTCGTCCATTTTCACATACCCCTGAGGCCGGCAGCGGCTTGCACCATGCTTGTAGTACGCACAGTATCCACCTTCCAGAATGTACACTTCCGGGTAGTGGATCCTCGGGTACACGTGGTTGTTCATAGCACGATCTTTGGAGCGCAAGTGCTTAGCACTGTTGCACGTTTTTAGCATGTAACAATAAATGCAGAGGACGCTTTACATCGTTGGAGCCCTTTTAGCGCTGAACTCGCAGTGGAAGACCAAGACTGTCTTCTTTGAAGCATCCCCGCTGACACATGGCTTGGGTCTATCCTGAGCGAGGAGGAGCTCCTCCACAGCAGTTGTGGTATTGATATTGATGGCGCCTGGAATATGACCACCGTTATATTCATAATCGAAGCGGCAGTCAATGACGTAGAATTGGGCGATCTGAGCGCTATATACGCCATCCAGTAGGGCGTTCAGCTGCCAGAAAGTTATTCAGGACTGTGTACCCATATCGCACCAATTGACTCACCGTCTTTGGAGCAATCCTCATCAAGCCATCCTCGCGCACACGATGGCATGGTAAAATCTTGCCTAAAGATTCGTTATCGCCGAAGCCTGCAAGCATGAATTTCGCGGAGGGACTCTCAGAAACTTCTTTGTTCATGGCAGGACTAGCACCAGTAAGTGGTCTAAAGTCTTCGGTCCCATCGCGACGGCGAATAGTCTTGGTCTGCTGACGTTTGATGTATGCCTGAGCAGGGGAAGACATATCCGGACCGTCAAAAGATTCATCAGACATGTCAATGCCGGTGGGCGGGGCCATTGCAGAAACAACACGGCGGGACAACTTAGAAGGAATGATACTTTGTGAGGGCGACTCTTCGAAATCCATTACGGGATACGCAGAACGGATGCCGCTTTCTGCAGGATGTACCACGGCAGAAAAAAAGGGGCGGCGGGGACGTTTGTTTACATTTGAAGGAACACCCAGTCCTTGCAACGCTGGCTTGTTGAAATGCGATAACAAAGTACCAGTTCCCATGCGTTCAAGTTTGTGCTGGGATGGTGATGACGGAGGAGGGGAGGAAGAATTGTCCTGTTCAACTCGGGTGACGGCCTCGGGCGATAAGGAACGTCTCTTCTTTGGCTGACCAGCGCCAGCGCCGGGTGAATCCGGTTGTGCCATGCTATCGAACATGTCAAATCTAGTGATCGCTGAGACAGTAGGCACAGGGGGCGAGCTCAAGAGATCTTCAAAGTGAGGCACGGGTGAAGGGTCCACATCCATCGCATCCTCCAAATTAAGGGAAAAGGTATCAACAGGCTGGTAGGGTATATGAGTAAGGAGTATGGGTGAACTAGATAGGCACTTACGGGAGCTAGTAGGCTTTCATCTAATGTCTGTGTGCGTTCCAATGGTTTGGTAGTAAACCACTCGACAGGTAAGGCGCCGCGCTGCGTACGCTTCGAACCAGACTGTGTACCAGTCTTTGCGTTTGATATCGAGTCTTTAGAAATATCACTGTTGCTCAGGTCTTGCCCAAACACGCGTGCACCACTGGTGTAAGCGCGGGGTCGATTTGTAGGTTTACTAAATTGCACAGGCTCCCTGCGTGCAACATGAGACGGCACCGGAGAAATATCCATTGCGTCGTCTTGGGTGGTGCCCTGAGTAATGTTCACACGATCGTGCGAGGGGGAATTAAGGGACATTGTGGAGGCGAACGAGAGTTCAAGGTCCGAGGAGAGATATTCGTCGAGGTCATCACGGGGTTTGAGATTTTGACTACGTTTACGAATTGGTGCAAGAGGCGCACTGAGATACTGGGAAGAAGCTGACGAGACAGTGGAGAAGAAATTCATGACTTGAGGTACCAAAGCGTATTCGTGATCCCTCTTGTGCCTCTTGTTCGAACGGCGGTCTGCGAGACAAGCCATGAAAACGAGGAGTGGGTCGAGGAAGTTTAACACGTTTGACAGTAAGTTTGAGTTCAACACGTTTGCAAGTCGTGATGTGTCCAAACGCAAACAGTACCCGAAGAGAATGTCAGTCAGTGACCGTTACTTGGAAGGAATGAAATTGAATACGCATGAAATAAATACTAACCCAAATACAGCCCGACAGTGCTCTGATTACAAGCAGAGCAGCCTGTTGGGGTGAAATCAAGGGGGTGATCAGTACCGTGACCGGGAACGCCCGACAAAAGGGTGGATGTGTGGAACAGAGATTGAAAGACCATTGTCTGTCCAAGCAGGTCGAACAGACACCGGCCTCGTGTCTCAGTTATAACGAAAGGAGAGTACTCCTTTGACGAAAAGGATATGTGAAGAAAAAGGCAAGGAGATTACCTTGGACGTAAAGAATGAATTGGCGGAGGAGGCCGCGCCTGGAAGTCGGCGAGAAGGGTAGGGAGCTTTGACGACGGCTGGTATGAGACAGCGAGAGAGCTCTCACGGAAACTCGAACACGAAAACCGAAAAGGCAAGTGCCCTAAGTTAGTACTCTATGTGGAGTATTGTGGGTCCCGATTCTGACCGTTGCCATAGGGGGTGAGTGATGCACTCCGATGAACAACGTCCACTCACTAAGGGACAGACGACCACCGTAAATAATCAAAGGCTGGTCTATACACCGTCCGGTCTGGCCCAGCGCTCGGTGCTTAAAAGTAGCCAGACACCCTTTGTTTGGCTTTTCTTTGGCCCCAGTTGCCCTTGTCACGTGGATACTCGGTCCGAGAACAATACCAAGCTCGCTTTCCCGTTGTCATAGCACCTCGGCGCGGAATCAAGTACCTAACCGATACAATTTACACAATCGCAGATCTCTTGGCCAGTGCAGAGCGCGGGTCCTTTCCACTCACTTCGCTCCACCTTTCGAGCCAGCATCAGCGAATAGTGTGTCACCCAACGAGATCGACATACGGAATGAACGTTGGTTGCAGCTTCTCATGCTGAATTTCTGGGTATTTCTCTTCGATAATCTTGATGATTGAGTCGAAGACGATCTGTAACGCAACTTAGTCTCTCCTGGCGTGATGCGCGCCCCTCGACCTTACCTCGTATCCCGCGGCATTCAAGTGCAACCCATCGTACAGGAACCGCTCGCACGCCTGCTCATCGCGCCCGGCGGCCGCCCATATCTCTGTCCACACATCCGCCACAGGCACACCCACCTGCGCCCCGACCTCCTTCACAGCCTCGGCATACAACTTTGTTTCCTCAAAAATACGATCAGTCCACAGGTGAGCATTCACCGGCGGTGGTGTTATCAAAATAATCCGGGTATCGGGCGAATAGTATGCAGATGTTGGGGACTTGACCATATTGACAAGGTGGGCCAAGTTAGCTTTGTAACGGTCTCTCGGGACGTGTTGCGGACTTGGAGGCTGCGCAGTATCATTGGCGCCGAACCAGATGGTCAGCAGCTGCACTTTTGGCGTGCCGTACTGCTCGTTTTTTTTCGCAAGGACCTATAAAGCATGCGTATGGCAGTGATTGCACACCTTCTCTCTACGAATTACCTGCTCGAAAACCGGAATAGCCCAGTCTGTTTGATACCCGCTGAAACCCCGATTAATCACGTCAAATTTGCGAACATAGACAGCTACACGTCTTTAGCGGATAATCGACGCATAGACCGCGATGAACATACAAGCCAATTTTTGGGCAATTCCAGATCGGTCCCATGCACCCTGTGTGAGTGAGTCGCCTAGCAGCAAGATGATATCTTGTGTATGAGCCAGCGCCATTTTATGTCTTGGGATAGCACCGTCAGGCGTTATCGTGGTAGAACCGAATATCAGTGAACCTCTTACTGTCCGATACAGCGGGAAATACAGCGGGAAAGAACCTTGGATAACACCTGTGGGAGGATAAGTCTACAGAAGCCTGATATATCTAAACTGCAAACAGGATATAATCCGAGATAATCTAATCTGATCTTAGAACTAGATTAGTAGCGACACTTTTTCCAATATAGTACTACGAGCCTACTTTGTCCCACTGAGTGGGGGTAAATTTCTTCTGGTTTCAGTTGGCAGGTACCACTGTGCTCGGCTTTGAGATCAGCAGTCGCATAATAATATAATATTGAAGGCCTTGTCTCTTTGGGTATGTGTCCGAGCCCAAGTCGGGTCGGAAACCGGATCCAAACAGTCGTGCGCGACTCGGACTCTCCCTACTGGCATGCATCAATGGCTCCAAACGTTCCAATACCGCTACGCGTGTCGAACAAGAAAGCCTTTGTCTGGGATGTCGACGGTGAGACACTTGTCGACTTTTTCTTTTCTTTTTCCAACACGTTCTACAGACATCACCACACTACGCTCACGTCACCGCATCTGCGGCGTCTTGATTGGGACTCTTCCCCACCTCTCGCAACAAAACGTCTTCCTGGGTGTGCCACTTTTATTGATGCCTGAGGAAGTGGTTCTCCTCGTCGACAAGGGTAGACCAGGTGCACCTACTGCCGTGTCGATCGTGGCTGATCTTTCGTTCTTTGCTCGTCACACAGGGTTTGCCATCTTGGTAGACGACCAGAATGCCCACCACGATCCAAGCGTGGCTGAATTGGAAAAGTGGGACTCGGAACGGCTCCGCGGGGTCGAAGAGCAACTGGCTATGGCAGAGGAACACGACGCCAGAGAGGCCCTCAATCCAGGTCGGGCCATGTCTGAGGAAGCCATCCGGAAACGCAGGGAACGGGAAGAGAGAAAAGCGCGTGACATGAATGATGCTCTCGTATTGTCGCAGACATCCCTTGACACCGCCAAACTCGTTCCCGACTCCCCCGGCGCGCGCCCCGAGTCGTCGTCACGGACGAATGGAGTGGATCCATCTGATGCGACTGTGCCTCGGGACTCGAATATGTCTCACACAGTACATGTCCCTGGGTTGTCATCCACGTTTGAGTGGTATGCTCCGTCTGGCCACTCGTTTACCACCGTTGCAGCCGCACGCGATGCTGGCATATGGGACTACCCAGAAACGCCGATCGAACGCGCTCGCTGTGGTGTGTTCCGGGACTTGTGGGAACAAGGTTATTTCATGGGAGGTGGCATCAAATTTGGTGGCGAATACTTGGTATATCCTGGTACGTTTCCTCCACACGTTCCTACACCCTCGGCGGCCGTCTTTCAATCTGCTCGATTAGGCGGTCGTTGGCGGAAGAAATTAGGCCAATCTCGTCTTCCAAGAGTGCACTATCTGAGATATTCTAATCCTGTCGCGACATCCTTTCATCAGGGGATCCATTGCGATATCATTCCCACTTTGTCGCATCTGTCGTCCAGTCACCAACAGCCACCCTTCGGCCAATGGAAATTGTAGCTCATGGCCGACTAGGAACTGGCACCAAAAAGGCTCACTTGTTATGTGAGTGGGATGAGGACAAGAAAGCTGTAACGTATTACTCCATCGAGTGGGCTGGGTTCGGGTGAGGTCTGTGCTCTCATAGGCACCTCAACAGTGGTAGGTCCGCACCCCCGAGCCATCTCTCGCAGAGTGGCCGTCAAAAAGATGACATTACATTGCATACGCATTAGCAGGTGATTGTGGGTATACCAAGGTCTAAAGATCCGCATGAAGAATTAAACCAGGAGGTTTACCTGAGTGTATAGGACTCTATTGATGATTGACTAATCTCGCTTGCTTCGATCCGAATGCCGAACAGCCTTTCTCTCGGCGGGTCGCCTCGACTGGAAGACTTGTTGATGTGATCTCCTAGTCCCAGGTTGTGTTCCATGGAGCTTGATACCTGCACCCTCTTCGACCCGTTCAGACGTATTACTTGGTGCTCTATTGTGACGGGGCTCCCCGGAACTTCCGCCGATGCTGAGGATCCGAACAATCAAATCATTTAACCATATTATCGCCGCAAATATAGGGAGCCGAATGGGAATGAGTGGCGAGGGGTAGCGCACGACCTCGCTCTTCTCAGATGAGTACTGGGGGTTGAACGGATCTTGGGGAACCGGCCGGGCATGCATAGCCATGATGACAAACTGTAATGGAGGGACTCAGTTCCGCCACGCACCCTAACGACACCAAGCATGCATGCTCGGCTGTGCGTACCGCGGGGAACAACAGCGCAAAGAGGGCGGCATTTGCGAGGCTACTCCCCCACATGCAGACGGCCGTGGAGGGAACTCCAAACGCGAAAAAGTACGGCCAACGTTCTTCCAGATATCGCACCCTGGCTGAAAGGGAGAGGCCGCGAGCGATCCAGACGAACCTATACCCAACACGTCAATGAGTTTGCCTTATTCGAATTCAATGGCGCGACACTGCAGCTTACTCGAAACAGTAATATCTGGGCGTGGCAAGTGATTAATATTCAGTGGTGCAAGTTCCGGCCACAGACATGGATGTGTCACTCACGCATCGATCCAACACATGAAAGCGAAGCTTATCAGTGGACCCCCGTACGGGATGGCACTGATGGCAAAAGACACGACCACGGATGTCAGAACCATAACAGCTCGGTAGGCCGACGTTGCTAGCTTGGTTAACATTCCTATGTAGGTTATGGGTGGCGGAGGTGGTGCTCGGTCCCCATACTGCAGAAGAAACGTGCGTTTGGCGATGGCATTGCACCACGAGTTCTGCAAGCACAGAGGGGGTGCCACGTCACAGCTTATCAGGGGAGGAACGCAACGACTGACACTCACATTGAGGTAAAAAGAAGTTCCGACAACGGGGAGTAACCACAGTATCCTGTAAACCCAACCCACATTCCTGCGTAACCAGCTTGGGTGGTCGTGGACGAGCGGTTGGAGTATTAAATCAAAGGCGTAGATCGAGGACAACGAGAGCAAGTTAAGAAGGAGAGACTTGAGCATGTTGGACTGGATTTCGCGGTCGCTGCATGGGGGGTGGAATGGCAAGACAGACAGAAGGAAAGGAGACGGTGTACCTTGCTACTGTCCTCACGACGATGTCCCATCTGAACGCATCGAACAAGCCTCTGAAGATCCATCTGGCCTGGAGCCAGAGTGTTTCGTGCAGAGGGAGGAAGACGGGGTAGGCAGCACGAGAGTGAACACGTTCGTGCGGTTGTTGACGGTGCTGTTGTGTGGACATGAAACTGTCGCGTTGCTACACTTCTTCCGCGAATGGGGAGCTGGTCACAAGAGTGGCGCTGGGGCTTGCAAGAGCCGCAAAGTGAGTCGCTGCTTCTTCGTGAGATGTCCGAACATGATCGGCAACCAACCGGTAACTTCCTATCGTCGTCCTCGGCGGTTTTATGTAAACGGTATCAGCTGTCACCGCTTCAGCTGTTCTTCCCCGCACACCCCTAAAGATATGGGGAATATGGCTCCATGTCTTATCTGCCAGGGGGCCGAACAAGTTCCTACGCCATATATCCCCGGGGCGCAGCATGAACACACTGCATATCCGACGGACATGGCACCGTCGTGGTCTCTCCTGCACATGAGCTCTAATGTGTCCCCTCCTCATTTCAGACACTGATGTTGTTGTCTGGCATCATATTATGTCATACAAGCCTTGACCTTTGGTTGTCAGTTCCACCTGACCAGCTCAGCCTTGACCCGGGGGGAGGGGGGGGAGCAGCGACTGACCATCTCTCCCGGGGGGATAGGACCTCATTCGTATAATAGGAGAACAATACAGGATACCAAATAAGACGCAGAGAATAATAAAAAAAGATGACAGAGGGACAAAGACAAGCATATCGAGGGATCGCAAGTGTACAACATTGTGAATGCCAACCTAAAGAGAGTGGGACTAGGAGACATATAGAAGACTCTTTGTTTGACTTCAACCAAATGTACCATTGCCCGTTAGCGAAAACTGCGTGACGTCCTGCCGACGCGGGAGCTTCACCTTGACTTTTCCTCATCTTCATGTCGACGTCTTGGCAGAGGACCTCTTTGATGGGACTTTCTTACTTGTGGTGGCTCTCTTGCTTGCTGGTGCCTTCCTAACAACAGCAGCTTTCGCCTTGGCAGGAGCACTCGTGCCAGTGACAGCCTATGCGGTGTCGACACATATGCTACGAGTAGACGACCAACACTACTAACCTTCTTCGCAGCCCCTCGCTTCGAGGGTGCACTCGTCTTCTTGATAGGGGCAAGCCTCTTACCTGCGAGAACTTTCTTTGGAGCTTTGGCAGCAGATGGCTTAGTCGCAGCGGCCTTCGAGGCTTTAGCAGCCTCAGCCTTCTTTTCGGCAACCTTCTTAGGCGCTGACATCCTAGCACTTGGGGTAGACTTTGGTTTTGTTATGGTCTTCTTGACGGCGGTGGACCTAGCAGTAGTCGCCTTTGCGGAGGCAGCCTTCGCAGGTCGAGCCTTTGTTACAACTTTTGGTGCAGCTGCTTTGGCAGGCTTATTCTACAGGCAAAGGTCAGTAAGGGGTCACGTGGTATGCAAGTGCACGGACCTCCTTCGATGCCGACGTATCTACAGGCCTAGCATTCTTAGGGGGGAGTTTAACTTTCCCCGCGGGACCTACAATGTGTTGGTGTATACGTACATAGTACCGAGGGGAAAGTACTACCTTTAGGTAACACAAAGATCCCCTTCTCGGCACCAGTGGCAATGGCTTTGGCCAGCTGAGTGTTTTGAGCATTACCAATCTGGAGATTATATTGTTCCTCAACGTATCTGGACACCATTCAGTAAACAAACACTCAGGCGCTCGTTGAGAATGCGCACTTCTTGATGTGGGGGCGGGACACTCCTTGACGTGAGTCATCCGGGTTGGCTGCGATACACTCCTATTTTGGGTCAAGTTGAGTTAGGGGGCAAAACTATCGTCGAAACACAATTCCAGAGAAACTGAGCAAGATGTTGCTGTCCCGAATCGTCGTCCCAAGTCAGTCGTAGACAGAAAGGAACGGGAGAACAAGGCGTCCCCTCCGCCCTGCCTCGTCGAGAGTACAATGCTCAAAAGGTTATATTTGACCACCCATGGCGATGGTGCGTCCAAAAGAGACCCGATCGAGTGCTTTGAGTATATGGCAGACAATATACTGACCTTGATCATCTCAATCCAGCTTGGATGAGTAGCTGTAGGCCGGGCGGCAGTCTTTCTTGAGGTCTTTGCGGCTGAAGATGATTTCTTTGTTAACATCTTGGAAGATATGAAGTGGAGGTGATGACTATGCTTGCTGTTCCTGCTGGAGGTCGAGTGTCTGGTCGGCTAAGGGGATTACGAAAAAGTCTTGTGAGAGATAGTAGTGGTTTAAGAGAGGGATGCGTTAAAACTCCGAGGGCGCGTTCAGCAGTCAACAAACTCAATTCGCGGCAGTCACGTGAGTCGCTATTTGAGATATGGATAGCGCGTCTACCTATGGTTCAGCAACCGGTCGCTGACCTCCTCATGGTATGCAGCTACAAGTTTAGGTTCATGCCGGGAGGTTATATCCAGAAGAGGGCGAAAAATGCGGTCGGAAACGATGGATAAGAACACTACAAAAGTTATGCTCTCGTCTTATGCCAAACGCTATGAGTAATCTCGAAACGTTGTCAGGAGTCATACATATCTGCTTCTGTTTGCTCTGAGGCTTTGGAATTGCGATTTTCTGTCCGCTACTCGTTTTTTGGGAGGTGAAGAGATTCGGTGTGTTTTTGCGGGCGGGTAAACTGTCGCGCGACGCGTCCAAAATAGGAGCGCGTCTTGCGCCGACCGTATATGGGCAATCTAAGATCAACCCGGCAGTTACCGCATCAATCAATTGGCCGGGGAAAAAAAAGTCAAATTGTTACGTCGAGCGCTTTCCCGAACTATAGCCATGTCTGTCCCTCCAAGTCTGAGGGCTGCGGCTCGCTCAGTCTATCGTGACCTACTCAGGGCCTCCGCTTCGACCTTTGCAGGTGCCTCACTAAATTCTAATGTCTGTTGTTGTCTAACACTTTGCCAGGTGATGCACCGATCCAGAAAGGTCGTTTACCCCTTTGGCTTGGTTTCTCCACACTCACTTCCTTGCAGCCTTCCGCATTCAAATCCGTGCGGATACGCTCGCCTTGGATAGCGTAGCGCGGAACGACCCGGGCGAGGTGGAGGAGAAAATACAGTTGGCTCGGGACCTCGCAACAACGCTGCGGAAGAACGTGGTTCAAGCCCGAAGAGTGGACACACCCACGGGAGAGGCGTGGAGTAGGTTTCATCTCAAATCAGTACTTAGGCAAGGTGGTTGATACCATAACAGGATTGCGCATTACGAAGGAGACCGAGATTGGAGACAACTCGACCATTAAGAATCCGCCGCCGACGCAGTCCAGTCGTCGAGCACGGAAGATGGAGCAGGATGGAACCACGTAATTACTACTCAAAGTCTTGGCTGACTGGTTTCTGAGGCTCACAAAGACATCTAGAAAATGTTGCTCCGCCTAATACCCCGATGCCTCGCAACTTTTCAGCACTCAAGAAAGCCCATAGAGAGAGGAAGATTCCGGAATTGCGCGAGGAAGATCTGGAGGAAACCTTCGTGCGAGGTGGGTTTTACTATGCCGCAGTGTATGCGAAAGTCCGTGCTGAGCGTTGATTCCGTGCAGGGAGTGGCCCTGGTGGACAATCAATCAATAAGACAGAAAACAATGTTCAGCTTCTTCACAAACCCACTGGCTTCCGTGTGGCGTGTCAGGAGACCCGTTCTCTAACCACTAACCGAATGCTGGCTAGACGTCGTTTATCAGAAAAGGCGTGTCATAATATATTCCCACGCGACTGTACAGTAAAAGTGCTAATGCAAGTTCAATGTCCACTTTTTCATACCAATAGCTAGATAAACTGTATAATCCCGGTCTCTCAAAGGGAGAGCTGCATCGTGCTAGGCAAAATGAAAGGGAACGGCAGCGGCGTAAGAAGGCAAAAAGGAAGGCCAAGGCAAGAGCTGAACAGGAAAATCTGGGAGATGACTGCTAGTAGTGTTGTTGAGTTACTTCATGTGAATTAGGGAGAGCGAGGGCGCAGAATTTTCCGGCTGCTGAACGGCAGTGCGGCGCGCACGGAACGCTCCGGTCGCTATTGTAGGGTGGTGGGCTACCAAGAATATTGAGAACACATCACCGTTGGGAACACGACTCCTCCGTTGCAGGCACTACCACGCCAATCACGGAACGAGTCTACTGAGTGCTATCAACATGTCTGCACAGAACCACTCGTCAATGTACACTCTCGCAACCATAGTCAAGCGGTAAGCATTGTCGGCCTTCGGTTCCCGGCCACACGCTCACCTGGCCGCTGCAGACTGGAAGCAGTTGCTTCCCGCTTTGAAGATCTCGAAGACGCGAAGCGCGAGACTCGAAGACAGAGCACGAGCACTGTGACAAGCTTTGCCGATGCCCAGCCCACAGCTGCGCGCGCACCTCCAGCAATCGTAGTCCAACCAGTGATACCTCCCAGCGTCCAGGCCTTTGATGCGATCGTGATCGAGGCCGGGCTGAAGCCGCTGGTTGAACTCACGTCTGCTTTTGCTCCGCAAGTCTTGATCGATCAAGTATGCTCTTGACGTCACAAGACTTTATGATTACGTCTCATGTAACATCCCCAACAGGTTGATTTGCTCGCCCGGGAACTGCAGGTGTTGCGTGACCTACTACTCAGGGCTGCGGCATGCAAGAAGCCAGACCAGAGGACTTTTGGGGAGCTTTTGAATCCACTCCAGGCTGCTATCGAAGCCGTCACCCGGGCCAAGGAAGCCAACAGAAAGGAGAGAGAATGGTTTAACCATCTCACAGTTATTGCTGAGGGTGCAGTGTGTGTCGGTTGGGTCACTGTCGTAAGTGTTTGGCACTCCTGCATGTACCCCCAAGTGACGTTTCGTCGTAGGAACCCAAGCCAGCACAGTCCATCACAAACATCAAAGAATCAGCCATGTTTTACTCGAACAGGATTCTCAAAGAGTTCAAGGAAAAGTGTGTACAGCTTCCTACCAAATTACTGGATACGACTTAATTCATGAGCTAAGGGATGCCCGCCATGTTGAATGGGTCCGCGCCTTCATCGCAATTCTGGATGAAATGAAACGTTATGTCCTAGAGAATCATCCAACTGGCTTGGTTTGGAACTCCAGCGTTAGTTGTGTATCTTCTTTTAATGTTTGTTCACGTTTCTAAACACCTTCGTAGGGAGTACATGTTTCGGAATATAAAGTTCCATCATCTGCCGAAGCCTCTGGACTGCCCCCGCCCTCGCCTCCGCCCCCGCCCCCACCTCCGGCACCATCTAGTACAGCACCGCCACCCGCACCAGCGGCGGGAGGTGTCGCCGCCGTATTTGCAGAGCTGAACCGTGGAGAGGAAGTGACCAAAGGTTTAAGGAAGGTCGATAAGAGTGAGATGACCCACAAGAATCCGGCATTGCGCGCAAGTAGCGTTGTTCCTGCAAGCACTGGCCCAGCAGGTTGGTCTGCCTACCGTTCCGTGACCCGAACTCGCATTTAGGAGGTCCATCCAGTCACAAAAAAGCCTACGAAGCCTGTGAAACCTGCCGCATTGGCGGGAAAGAAGCCCTCCAAGTTTGCATTAGAAGGTAGCAAATGGCTTATTGTGAGTTGATCACACAGGATATCAATCTGCAATACTGATGCAGTGGACAGGAATACCAAGAGGACCAGCCTGCACTGGAGGTGGCAGATGCGGAGATTAATCAGACTGTTAACTTGTTTGGGTGTAAGAACACCACTGTCATCGTCAAAGGCAAGGTCAACGCTGTCACGCTGAGTAAGTGATGGACATATGAGTCGGTCTATGGACTGATTACCACCCGTGTTTTAGTCAATTGTATAAAGACATCTGTTCTCGTCGAATCCGTGATCTCTTCCGTTTCAATCACCAAGTCACCATCCTTCCAGGTTCAGATCACGGGGACAGCTCCGACTATCCAAATAGACTCAACTGATTCCGGTCAAATTTATCTTTCGAGAGCGTGTCTTGGCGTCGAAATCACAACAGCCAAGTGCAGTGCCATAAACGTCAGCTTGCCAATTGAAGGAGAGGAAGATGGAGTCTTCCAGGAACAAGCCGTGCCCGAAATGCTAAAGTCGGTGGTCAGGGACGGGAAGTTAGTTACGAGCGTTGTGGAACACGTCGGCTGAAGGCGACCAATGAAGCGATGAATCTAGGTTTGATAAGTAGATATGGACAATGATGCTCACGCTAATACCGCCTGGACGATATTTGAAGCCGGAAGTTTGATGCACTAGTTCCACTCAAAGGTGTGAGCTGTTCTAGTTAGAAGCCACCGCCTGCGAGTGTGGCACTACACGTGGGTGATGCTCACCGCTTCACTACTCGTCTTCACGAATAACAGCTCTCGTTCTCTTGAGGGTCCAAGAAACGATCAAAGATGGATAGTACCGGTTGGCGTGCTCATCGAAAAGCGCAGAAAGTAAGCACTGTTACTCCAATCATCCCACCAGTGCAGCCAGCGTCCAATTCATTGATCCCAAAATATAGGATGAGTATTACTACCAAATGCAGGGTCGTAGTAGGGACCCAGATGGCAAGTTTATCCCGGTGGAGGAGGTAGGGCCCCTGCCGGACGGTAGTCTGATTGGTGGGCTGCCATCGGGGGTGCCATACTCTCGCCCCCCTCATTTCCAACAACCTCCCAGCGGCACGCACACAAGATACGATTCTGGTTCACAGGCTTCTATGTCGACCGGGCGGACAGATCCTGCTTACCTGGCACAGCTCCCCGCAGCTGACCGCGCGCGACTGCAAAGGATACCACCTATGAATCCACACCTTCAGTTCATGGTCGGTCCTTTACTGCGCTATGACACCGTGGACGGAAATGGTCTCTGGCATGGGGCTGCGTTAATAGTCAGTGCGTACGGTGCGAACGTCCCAATTGCGATTCGCTGAAGTTGTCCCTTGATGAAGCCGCTGACTCGGGATCTTCCTATGAGCCCTGCCCTATCTTGACCTACCAATGGGATCCCGAAGAACGAGCACAGTCGCGAGCCAGTGGTCAGAGTACTACGGTATCTTTTGACCTAGGTCCCCACCCAGCTGATCCCCATTCTACGGCAATCTCCCCTGTGCCAGAGGGTCTTGGTTATGGGGATTACAAGTCCAAAAGTGGCGCGATAGGCGACCAAATGCAGCGTGTCACCGGCCAGGAGATATATGTCTATGCAAGCAGTGCGGGGTAAGTCTCGCTTCCCGCTTTTGCATGCAACTGAATGACGTTGCCCCAGAACGTTCACCTTCTGGAGATTCCCGATACAGATACAGCTAGGGAATACTGAGCTATGCATTAAATATAGCATCAACAACAGCATACAACTTTCTTTTTATGTGCCAGCCATAAATCAGAACATGCACTGGGCTACCTACTCCGTGAGTGGTAGACCGGTTCGATGTTTCACAAACGTCTAATTCATCAACTGTTTCTTCATACCTGAATTTCCCCCCAGTGCAACGGATTTAGTGCTGGTGTTAACCAAGAAGAATTTAAGGGACCAGGATATAAGAGTGGTTATGATCCAATGTGGTTCGACTTGCTTAGGGAACACGCGAAGGCACCATTCCATGTGCTTGTTGGCGGAGGAGATCAACTCTATTGCGATTCGTAAGCATTAGTCCCCAGGAATGAACGCGGTGTTAATATCTCGGGAAGATTGACCAGGGAACCGGAAATGCAAGACTGGATCCACGAAACCAAGCCGTCAATTAAGCTGACGTGTCCTGTGTCGTCCGAAATGTCGGCATGTATCGATCGTTTCCTCTTCAACCATTATTGTGCCTGCTTCAGGAATGGCGCGTTTGCCAGAGCTAATAGTTCGATGTGAGTGCATCCTTGATCTATTCATCCTGGGGATTCATTTGGCACCAGACCAATGCTCAATATGTGTGGTAAGTGTCCGAGTATACGCGCAACTATCTCTGTCTTTGATCTCCTGGATTTAGATGATCACGGTAGGCGCACTCTTGACTTTTAAATTTCTCTCTACACATTTGCTAACACGACCCGTACCAGACTTGGTGTGTTCGTTCTTTATATTGTGGCTTCTCCTTCTCATTTTATCAACCAAGATTGACGGTTTTGGAAGCTGTGAGCAAATTGTAGTTATATCATATCGTACGAGCAGGACACCTGATATGGTGCTCAGATCCCGATGAGCTGCAATCCTCGCCCGTTTTCCTTGCGTATGCGTACTGTCCGACAATTTTTTCATCCATTCATCCGAGATCCCTTGTAGTATCGGTACTCGGGGCTATTTTTTCTACTTACTATTCCAGTGCTTCATCAACCGTACGGCTATCATTTCAACTACTACAACCTGACCTATTAACGAGAGATGTTAGCATTCATTGATGGCCTGGACGACCGTCGAGGCGCCCACCCCTTCAAATCTCTCGTCCTCGGTATTCAGGGACCATATGTTGGTCTCCCATCACACTCCTTCTTCGCCTACATGGGCCCGAATGTGTGGATTTTGATGTTGGATTGTCGGTAAGCCCCGAATTTGCTAAGTTTCCGCTTCGTCTCATTTTACCAAGAGCAGAAAGGATGAAGAACAGGGTTTGTAGCGAAGAAGAATACAAGAAAGTGATGGAAGCCATCAGGCAGGTGCCTCCTCATGTGGAGCATCTGATTATACAACTCGGTGCATTATACTGATGTTGCGAATGCTGGAGACCTGCTAATTTGGTTCTCCCAGGTATTCCAATCGCCTACCCACGCATGGTATTCTTGGAGAGTGCTTTGGAGTCGAAGGTGAACCCTCTGACGGCTATTGCACGTAGTGGTCACGTCTTGAGCGGGTTCGTGAACAAGTTTAATGCGGAACCAGAACTACTCGACGACCTGGTATGCAGTTTCAGACCACCTAAGTTAGCTGCCTCAATGGTGTTGACTTTCGCCCAGAACGACCATTGGACAGCGAAATCCCACAAGGTACGGACGAACGGGTACTTTGATCTTCATTTGTACTTCTAATAGAGCATGTTTACTGTGTAAGCAGGGAGAGCGAAATTTGTTTATACAACAGCTTCAAGGTATTTCAAGGATGAAACGCGTCCGCATCACATTCCTGTCGGGGGATGTTCACTGTGCAGCTGTCGGTGTTTTGAAGACTCTTTCTAAACAGCATGGAGGTAAACATGGCAAAGACATGGATGTCCCCCCTGCCTCGGACTACCGCTATATGATCAACGTCGTTACAAGTGCAATTGTCAACACACCGTGCGTCCCATCATCTCCTATTTAGCGGAAACACTTCACATCCGATCGACTTTTTGTAGACCCCCTACTGCTGTCATCGCCATGGTCTGTACATTGGCTACCAAGACACACAAGACACTACACCACGCCGAAACGGACGAGACTATGGTTCAAAGATTATACTTGTACGGATTTGTGTCACTCACCACTTGTTTCTTAGATGCCGTTGTTCACACGCGATCCTGATGGTACGCCACGCATGAGCAACAAGTATATCATGGGACGACGTAATTGGTGCGCTGTTTGGTGGGAACCGAGTTCGGGAGAAATGGTGTTCGATATTCGCGTAGAAAGAGAGAAGGGGGTGGGTGAAAGTGTTGGGTACGTATGCGTTTCACAGTCTCGGCGGTATTCCAACGGACTTGCAGGTATCAAGTTCGAACCCCTCCTCCACAATGGGTGGCAGGGTCATGACAGGGTCATCGTTGATGCCATCTCTTCTTTCATATATGTAATTCTTCTGTTCACTAGCGGTATTCCTGTGTATTTCTGCATGTACGTTCTGTCGTGCGGTCATAACTCAACAATGAGATTCATAGCAAATCGTCCTGATCGAGATCCATGACAGGATGCATGCTGTGAGCTTCCTCACCGTCCTCCATCTCCATCTCCCCCTCCTGCTCCACCTCGCCTTCACCAACCCCTTCTAATGCCTCAGAATTATATCCGCTTTCTGTTTCGGGAATGTTGTGGTAATCGACGCTAGATGTGGCTGTAGGTGCAGGCGAATGTGCTTGGTCGATATCCTCTGGAATATGTAATGTAGGCACGAGCAGTGAAGACACGGACGCATAGTCCGCCGTAGGTGCAGACTCGTCTCGCACGGTAGATGTCTCTCGAAGAGGAGAGGTGGTAGGGACAGATGATTGACGCAACTCTGCCTCCCTTGCACGTTTTTTGGCCGCGTTTTGTTGCCTCCGCAGTTCTTTTTGAGCTCTTTTTGTCGTTTCTGCCAGCTCCCTCTCAGCTCTTATCGCTGCTTCAACTTTTGCTTCTTCCTCTTCCTGTGCGTCCAGGTCCCACTGCTCCTGCATGTATTCGGGATAACGTTCGCACATCGGCCGCCAGGTGCGTTGCGACGACGGCTTTACGTCTTCTCCAGACGAGCTCCGAAGGAAGCCTTCAATATCAGGAGGTGGTAGAAATTCAAATTCGGGGCCAGGATTGATCCTTACTCGCGCATAGTTGAATAACGATATGAAGGGATAATACCCGAGCGTGCCATCATCAAATGGGTTCTCCTTGTGCTCCCGCGGAGCGCCTTCTTTTGCACGCTTCTTCGAATTCTCCTTATCCTTCTTCCGTGATGCGGGGGTTGTTGGTAACGGTAGGTAATCATATATATCACGAAAGGCGATGTTTTGACATTCTCCGTTTACGAAGAATGCAATATGTGACCCTTTCAGTTCGGGAAGAGGGCGTAATGTGGGTGTTTCCGTCCCTGCTCCCTTGCGCTCCGGTAAATTTTTGGCGCCCGAAGCCTTCTTGTTGGAAGGAGCCGAGGGTAAGGAAACGATCGTTGATGCCTTGCCGGAGAATTCCATGAGTTTTATCATCTCCTTGCTCTGAGAGTACTCGAGGCTTTCAAAGTACTCTTGACCTTTGAATTCGATGGCGATGCGTTCCCGCTTTAGGTGCGCAGGGTCGTGGGGATCTGTAGGGACAGGCTTTCGCCTCGGGGGCAAGAAGATATACATCCCGATCACATCTCCCGTGCGGAAGCTCTGGCCATACGGACGTGGCCGAGACAACGTTACCCTGTCGCCAGTTTTATCCCTGTACCCATAGGAGTAGCCATCGAGCCCGACAGGCCCATTGAGGGGTGCCTCCCGTCGTGCCCAGCCAAGACGAACGTGGCTGCCCTCACGCATATTGGCGTCTGGAGGATCAGGTGGACGATCACCTCCGCCGCACTCTATACGTACCTCCATGTACCATGCCCCCTCTCTGACTGGCACATTACAACGAGCACTGCGAAACCCGCGTTCGCCCAAGAGCCCAAGCCCGTCCGGGGTGGCCTTGACAAACGCACTACGATCCTCCCAGCTCACGCGAAAGCACGGTGGCGCGCTTTCGATGGTGCGACAGGCCAACGTAGAACCAAGTGGGGCGACACCTGCTGGGACGTAGCGAAAACCGATTCTATTCATGGCGAGCTGCTCGGTAGCGTGATAGGTGATGCCGGGCGTATCCAGGAAAGTGGGGAAGCGGGAGATCGTAAGGCGAGGACGCGAGAAGAAATCATGGCGAGCAGGGAGGACGACGTTGGCCGCGGCGTTGCTATCCGAGGGTGCGGGTGATGGCTCGGGAAGGGCTTGTGCGACTTTGCGCTTCTTTGTGGGGTGGTTGTTCGAAACACCTGGCGTCGACGGTCGCGACGGCTCAGAAAGCGATGGCATGCTCGACGTGAACAAGCTCTTGCTACTTGGTCGAATTGATTTCGATCACATGACTCCCACGCCGATTGAAAGATCGATCGTATACAGTCCACACCCTCGACGGTTTATAGCCGAGCAACATGTCAACGGAGCTCAGAGAGATCCCCAAACGGCTGGAACCCTTGGTTAGGTACAGGGGTATGTAGTGCCTTGGTAAAAGGCTACAAGAGCGTCACGGATCCTCAGCAGACCAATCTAGACCATCGCATCCACAGACCCCATGTCGAGGTTCCCAAACAGCATCTGGTAGGAATTTGTTCAGCTATGATACCGATGTCAGGGTGCTTGTCGCTTATACCCCACAAGTCATCCCAATCTTCAAGATTAATCTTCTCGCCACCATCCTTGACCTGGATGTAATACTTGACACTGGCGATATGGCACCACGAATAAGAACCAGCTATGACTGGACCGAGATAAGAGCTGTCGTCGTCCGACGCGGTCATGAGCTCCATGAACTACTCAAACAAGCACTCTGTTTGACGGTGAAACATCTGCCGTGCAACCGAACCCTACCGAGAGCGATAATATTCTTCGGTGATAATCATCATCGTCACCATGATGACCTCCAGATGGGCTTCAATCTCGCGCTCATGTCTTTCCTCGAGGAATTCTTAGTCTCGAGAGAAAGGACCTGGAAGCCTAGAGACGTGACAGTGTCTGAGATTTGTAAACAGAAAAGCCGTAAATCGATAGATGAAGGGCGTAAGCTGTAATATGCATAGTCAATTTGTGGTTCACTGCACGGACGCAGTCGGGGGACGTTAGTAAAAAAGTTTAAGGGGGTCGTTTGACTTGCCATCCTAAACAGGTCCAGTGACTGGATAATTTGTTAGACGCCATTGGTGTGCAGTCCGGGTCTGTTGAGACTCGGGTATGTAAATGCGATCAGTGGTGGACATATCTTCACTTGGTGATTTTTGCTTACCAAATAGGATTCCTATCAGCTATCATGGTTGGTACGACACAGCACGTGATCTACCACTGGTTCAATAGATCCTCAGCTTCCCTTGTAATGACGGCTTTACGGTGAGTTCATGCAATTTCCAGGAGTCAAGACCGATTGACACGATTCCAGGCGCATCCAAAAAGTGCGTGGGTTCCGTAGCCGTCGTAGCTGTAAAGATTGTGTAGCTCAGTGTCAGATAGGAACTGAAAGACATCATCGACAAGCCAGTTGATGTACGTACTGCACCAATGGCTCGCGCAGTTACGCCGTCAACGAAACTGTCTACACAGAGCATGTCGGTGGAACCAGAAGAAGACAACCTGTTTGTCTGGAACTGCACAGTGAAAGGCGCGGTCAGCCTTCTTGTCCTCACTCATATGTTCGCTAGATTGACAGTAAATTCGACCTGCCAAGTCCGATAGTCCGTACAAAGGTGGAACGTTTCGCTTCAAAGTCGAGTTGCCATCTAACTTCCCCTTCAAGGCGCCAAATGTGAGCCGCACGTGTTGTATATTTCATCTAAATATTAATGTGGTATCCTCTGCCCCAAAACGTTGCATGCTTGACCTCCGTATCTCCCCATTCTTTTCTGTTTCACTTTTGCTGCCACCTGTCCTGCGTCTCTCGTGTTACGTGCTCAACGTTTCTGGCCCATCAGGTCGTGTTCCAGACCAAGGTCTATCACCCGGGGATCAACGACGAAGGCAGCATTTGTGTCCCTATTCTCCGAGATGAGGTGGGTCCACGGGTTTCCTTGGACTTGAGTAAAGCCTTTGGGCTGTGAAATTAGATTGTTAATCGATTATTGAAAACCTGTTATGTGTTCCAATTCGATATCACTAGTGGAAACCCTCGATCACGTTGTCAACTGGTAAGCCGAACTGTTTTTTTTCCTTGTTACCGGTTATGAACATGACATTTCAGTCCTTGCGGTTGTTCAAGAGAAGCTGAACAACCCCAGCCCTGATGATCCATACGACCCAGACATCGCTGCAGTAAGTTCCCTTGACTTTTCTTCCCTGGCCGTAGCCACTAGGTCCGTATGGTTTAGTTATTAAAGACGGATAAAGCAAAGTTTTTGGCTACTGCGAGGGAGTACACGAAGAAGTGAGTTGGCCCCAGGTTTCTCCCCCTGCGGATCTGATCGCTTTGCTTCGGTAGGCACGCCATGTAATATTCCCCCTGGACATTTGAATCTGTCGAAATGTAACTCTAGAGCAACGGAGTGCCGTCCCTAAGGATGGGAGATGTATAACCTGATGAATAATTGACAGTCGTGTCCCGCGAATTATCGTTGATTTCGATGCTCATTTGTGTCACCTGCTGGAATTTCACGCTTGGTGGTCCCTTTTAGATAAGAGGAAGCAGATATCGATATTTTGAGACGACAACGGCGCCGCCGTGAGTGAGAATGGACAATGGGAGCTGACACTGATTCATAGCCGAAAGCGGCAGACTGAAAGAACCAGCGGACCTGCGCCCAGGCTTATTGTATCTCCTTGAAGGTGGTTGGTGCCATGGTTATGGTACTGGCAATACATAAGTTATCTTTTGAGATAAAAATGCAGTACATGAGGATGCTATAACAGGAGCCACGATCAACTGGCATATATGTTCCCCACAGTGGGAGGATGTCTGGTGAGACTGCGTGCGCGCGCCAGGGACTGAAACACGGCGCGATCACAAGTGCGCCGCGCGCTCAACGTCGCGCTCGCTGTCCGTGATTCGAATTGTGTATTGTTCGGCGGCAGACAAATCTGTGAGGCCGCGCTCACGGTCTATAAGCTGGCGATTTTGGGCCTGACGGTTCCGTAACATCACAACTCGTGTTCAACACGTTGCTTGTCATCTCCCCTCCCAAGACTTGCAGGATTCGAGATCTAATCCGGGCAGCCCTTCCTTCGCTTGTGTCAGTCAACGTGTTCAAAACGAGGGAAACAACTTGTGCATATGCACCGTCTTCGGTACGTTCCTCGCTAGTTCGCGTGCATCACCTCAATTCATATTGTTTCCCTACTCTCGATCTTACCCCTCCGACCCTGCACTGCGACAGCAAAAAGTCTGACCCTAGCGGGACATCTCCGGTCCTTCACGGCTACTCTTTCCAGCAATCATCTGAAGACGAGCATCTCCCTGGACTCCCTTCCGCCGACACTTTTCGTACTTCTCTCATCCTCCCAGAGTGCGTCGGAATCCTTTTTTGGTTTAATTCCATTTTCAATGATACCACTTCATGACACGACCACAGACTTACACGTCGATTCACCCTTCTTCGTACTTCTTCTGGCGACCCAGTCTCTCTTGTCGATCTTAAGCACAAATTCGCCGAACAGAGAGCGAGGGGCGCGCAAAACCAAATCTCAGAGGCCGAGGAGGATATGATTCTGCAGGCCTTTGGCCGCATCCGCCCCAAGCATGCCGCTCCTACAGAGTCAAGTCAGCTAAATCGAGACAACACCAATACAAGCGGTACCAGTGAGACAAGTGCTGAGCACGACTACACCCCCGAGCGTTCCTCACACCTCTCGAGCAACACCGCCTCTACTACATACCCTGCGTCCTCTATCACTTCATCTCCCCGATCCACGAAGCGGTACAGCAACAACCTCTTTTCATCAGGACGCCTTCGAGACTATGGGTATCTTCGCTCCATTTCGCAGAAGACCCATCAGAGTGCTGTATCAATTACTCACACCGAGTCCAGTCAAAGTTTGAGAGAGGAGACATCTTTGAACTCTATTGAGAGTCTGCGACCCACTACCCCAGATGGTGGGGGTCTTGCCTCTCCTCCCTCGAGCCCTAATGACAAAACACCTGTCGCACGCACAGCCTCTCTGATATCTTCTAACGAAGACTTGCTGCCACATTCTAGTGGTAGCAGTGGCAGTGGTCTTCGCCTTTCGAAGCGAGCTTCTGCTGCGTTGGCGGAGGTTATTAAAGAGTTTGAAGAGGAAGCAGACGAAGAAATAGTCATGCCACGAACGGCACATCTGACGCGACCCAGCGACTCTGATTATTTACGCATGGTGAATGATACAAAGATACCACTGGAACCAGGTGCTTCGGTAAGACATAATAGTCTCTGGCCATGTGTATGCTTACGCGTGATCTGTTAATCAGCTTACCCAGCATCGATCATCTTCGGACTATGAGGCAGGGACCGCAATATCATCCGACGGACAAATTATAATAGAGTCTAATATGCGGCAGCTATCACCCACTCCATACTGTCGACCCGGTGCAGGCTCACCAACTCCTCGCTTGCCGGGATACATTCCAGGAATGCCCCGACCCATGACGCCGCGCGAATCCTCGTTTGACACTGAGGATATCCGCTCACATTCTACCACGCCGCGCGCTTCACCGCCCATTCCAACCACTAATGGACAGAGCGTATATATTGCTACGTCTTCCATCTCATCCGGGCTACTCAGACGAAGCTCAGATGCTTCCCGGAGTACACCTCGTCCCACTTCTCCTCAGACCCATGCAGCGTCGAGCTCCTATTTATCACGGGGTAACAGTGGAAGACGTACTCCAGATGCGCAACGCGACAGCACAAGTGGCACTGAGCAGGAGGGCTCAGTTACATCATCCGCATTTATCCGACGTCGACCAGTATCTCCGTTGTCTGGTCCTGCATTCCAGCCAATGGCCGTTTCCCCTCGACCCAGCACTCCTTCTAATATCACGTGGACTGTCGGGTCCCCAGCAAGTCCTGAAAAGGTTCCTATGAAATCCGAGAATCGATCAACACTCAGCAGAAGTGGAAGTCAGAGTACTGAAACAGACTTCCAAGCTAGTACGGACCGTTCCAAATCACCCACGAGGTCCCTACCCTCCCCAGTGCCACCTGAGTCATTTGGTTCTGGCCCAGCGGTCTCACCATCGAAGTGGAATAATTCAGCTAGCCCTGTGGATTCTCGCGCACCATCCAGTTTGTCCACCTACGAATTCGGCTCCGTGCTGTCCTTTGGTAGTCGTGGTCTTCGCTCCCCAACGCCAACTCAGAGTCGCAACGCAGCATCTCCCACGTTCCCTTATTCTGACCCCAACAGTAATGCGGCTCGCTCGTCCAAACAACACTTCAAATCCCCTTCCAATTATTTTTATGGTGTCTCTCAGCTTTCCTTGTCTCCCATGGCGAACTCTTCTCGCTCTTCCTTAGAATCAACAGGATCAAGCTACCATTCTTGGGAACCTAGTCAGAAAACTGGCGGAGCTCTTGGCATCTTTAATAGTTCTACTAGCCACACACCTTCCACATGGCACGGCCTCGACAAGTCGGACTCCCGAACACCCAGCAGCTCTCAAGATGAATGCGATTTTGAGGGAATAATTCGTCGCTATGCTGGACTCACCAAGACCGACTTCATCGCAATACAAGAGAAGCTTGTTGGTGCTGCACTTCACAAGGCTACTCTTCCCGATACCCGTGAGAGGTCGAATTCTTTACGCAGGCGAAGGCCCTCGACCTCTCAATCAAATTATTCGACTAACGGCCGAGTGCGTTCTTTTCTGCTTCATGGTACGACATATGCTGATATTATGCTTAGGTTATGAGTCCCACGCCGACTCAAACTGGTCCCGCTGGTCGGCGATCCCCTGCTATGGATAATAATGCAAAAGCTAGCGCACTCCTAGAGTCGGTGGTGGACAGCATACCCATCACCCAGATTGAGACAAAGGTCGAAGACAGTGCCCAGCCTGAGATCTCTCCCACAACTCGAAGAAATCGAGACCTTGCGCGTGCTCTAGGGTTTGGAAACGATGGCTCGGATCATCTTATCGTGCCTCAGGTGTCCGATCAGGACTCTTCATCTACCTCAGTATCACCCACTGTCGAAGCTATCTTACCCCCGGACTCTCCTCAAGACGAGGAAACTATTGCTCCTTTGAGCGCGCGGCAGACACGAACCGAGTCATCGTTATCACCTGGTCCACTTCCGCAACGATCCCAGTCTATGCGAAACCCGAGATCAACACCCATCGATCAGATTGAGCTTGTTAGAGATGTTCAGCGCAGGGCGGATGCAGCTACTGCTGCCCTCATGAAGTCTCCTGGGAGGAAATTTACTGATGTAAACGCATCAACGATATCTGTGTCTCGTAAAAAAATTGACCCAAGCCAGATATCGGAACCCCGCCTGTTGTCAGCTCCTACCAGTGTTGAGACGATTCCACTACCTACTCCAACTGTACAACCTCCAGTTAGCCCACAACCTTCACTTGGTATTACCCAACGTATGAGACGCTTTAGGGACACACTCAGAGTAAAACCAACCGGTTCAGCTGTCGAAGAAGCTGCCCCTTTCCCTGTCGATACCCAACTACAGCACCCTCCGGCCTCACATGGTCTTAGTCGGCGGCCGACTCTTCCGCTGCCAAGATTCGGTGCTGGCAGTTCAACTGAGTTGGCCAAGCTCAAAACTCCCGGTGCTGGTCCTCCTGCGTCAACCACCCCGGGATTCAAAGGTTTAATGGCACGTTTCCGGAAACCTCGTACGATGGATAGCACGGGAGATAATCGGTCTAGCGTTCATTCTCGAACTTCGCCGACTACTTCTTCACCTACTGCATCGTCTCATCAAGGACACGTTCGAGGGAACGTCGCATTGTCTGCTCCAACATCCACAAATTTGCCATCTGGTGAAGCAAGCGCTCGTCCAAGTCTCGATGCTTCGGCTGTTCTCGCTAATGATGTTGATTCTGTTGCGGTCAGACAACTCTTCGAAGCAGCATCAAAAATTGGACTAGACCAGGTTGCTCTGAACGATTTGCTCACGCGCTCTACCTCCATTTCTCGAGCGGCGGGTTTGGTATGGCCTGGAGGGTCCTCTACAGCCGTAAATGCATCTCTCACTCCCACTGTACAGCCATCTGGTATCTTGGACCAGATTAACCCAGCTATACCAGCTGATAGGGACCCAAACGATGGCGATCTGTCCAGCGGCGCTGACGATAGAACCGTGAGAAAGTTGTCTGTGCGGAAAGGGGAGTCAGGTCAAATCCGCCAGAATCGTCAGATTCTTGAGAATGCTGCCGTTATTCGAAGGACCCTAATATTTCCCTCGGAGTTACAAGGTTCTAAGGTGGACCTGAGTCAGGTGGGCCGCAAAGCGGTAACACGCCGGCACCGCCGCTCGGGCAGTGCGACTTCTGCTCAATCGGTTCGTTCTGTGCATGACCGGGCACCAACTCCACCACCTCCGAAGGCTGGCCGACGGTTCTCCACTGAGAGATCACCACCGGTGCCTGGAGTGGCAACTTCTATTGGCGCGCAAGCCGAAGTACTCCTTCGAACGCCTCTCTCGAACGCTGCGGCTGAGAAGCCAAGTTCCCCTTACGATTCTCTGTGGGTAATATTTTCCCTGTTCAAACGTGGTCATGATCTTTATTTGACTAGTTACGATATGTACTCTGGTGAGAGCAAACACGCAAGTACTATAGTTGACGACGCGGGAACGGAACATGACCCTGATGGCACAGCCGTGCAAGAGGGCCCCGCCATTGAAGTGATCGAAATGGCCAATGGCGAGACTATCTGGTAAGTTGTTGTGCATGTTGGGGGGTAACCTTGGTTGATTTTTCATTGTTTATTTTCAGGCAAATTGTCAACGGCTTGAGGGACAATGATACCGATTCTTTGTATCCTAGAACCAGCATGGGGTCGGACCGTTCGACACGCGAGAACGGTGACAATGTCCAGTTGCTCGTCAAGGAGCATGCTAGATCGACATCAAAGAGTAGCAGTTCTTCGATAAATACCCATAAAATCACTTCTCAAAACAAGCACTATCCTGAGACCAAAGTGAGTTTCCCCTATCTCAAGATCATGCTACGAACTTACGTCCTGGGACTAGGTTTTTTATAGCTCATCTGCACAGATTGGTCGCCTCATAGAGAATCTTTCTCAAGGGATGGACGCCGGCTCGTTCAACTTTATCATTAATCAACCTCCTGATCACTCCGCCGCGAGTTCTTTTCACTCTGACGCAAATATGCAATGGACTATTGAGGAAAGGTTGGAACATATGCTTGGTGCTATCAGAAATCCCTGATTGCTGGATTTATTTCGCGGACATTTTCCCTCCTTGGATTTTTTTTTTTTTTCCTTTTTCTTTTCGATGAGTCTACTCGATTGCATTTGCACCTGCTGCCCTTACTATAACCATATTCATACAAACTATGGGATATAAATAAATTCCTCGTCGATCTCAGATCACTCCAAATTCCAATCCAACCAGCGGTTGAGATTAAGCGCGAGAAGCACTTCAAGCAGAAATAGCCCGTCGGCGAAGTTGTACTCCAAGGTACCATGACTGGGCCCAATGGGCGTGGCCTGGGAGAATTGGTGGTATACAGCAATCGGCGGGGTGTCGGGACCTGAATACAGCTGATACACGACGGTCAGGAATAAGAACCGCCAGGCTGACAGACGATGGTACCTCATAAGAGCTGCGATCTCGATAAGAGCGCCGCCATTCATAGAACCTGCCATCGGCTGCCTGGAAGCGGCGCGCGCTGTGTAGAAATAAAAGAGTCAGCGCTGCCTCGAGGAAGCTGGCGTATAGTAAGAGCTTGGCATTTACCTGGGAGAAGAACCAGGGAGGACGAGGTGCTCCATTGGGAACTCCCTATCACCGATGGTGGCCACGCCGAGGTTGCCACCGTTGGTATCCCAGTCGAACGCAGCGACGGGATCCCGGTCGCTGAAAATCTGAAAAGTGCGAGGACGCGGCGCTGTCAGCATGATGTGGCGTCGGCCACACGGTCGAGCCTCACGTACCGTCGTGCGCAATGAGGACGGCGACAGAGTGGCAGTCTCGAATTCGAAAAAGACGGGCTTCTCGTCCTCTCCGATGACGATGCACCCATCACGGGGGTCGTCATTGCCAGTGAAATAGATCTCAAACTGAAAGCCAGACATTGCGCAAGGTGGATTTGTTGTCCAACCCCATGAAAAATGCAGGCCGTCTTTATACGAAAAATAATCTGCCCGGTGAATGGGGATTCATGATTTCGGTCCTCGGAGTGCTGCTCCCGTGATCTTGAGCTCCGGTACACGGACAGAAAATGCCTAATCGATCGTGACATGCTTGTGTCTGGAAGGGACGTACTGAAAGAGAAAACGGAGATCAGGTCAAAAGCATCCGGAAAAGTAATGTGGTCAGTGCATCAGCTTCCTGACATGCTGCAAGCAGCCCCGGGAGGCTTCGACGAGGCGATCAATGAAATAGCACAACTAAAAGCTTAACTAGTACTTCCCGGGAGCTTTCCACTTCTGGGGTGCGAGACGGCCCCAGTCAGTGCGAGAATTAATGGCCAATCAACCCAGCTGATTTTGCACGGTCTTGCCAGTCCTGCCAGGCCTATTCTCAGCGCCGAGAGTTATCATTCCGACAAGTATGTAAAACGAAGGACAAAAACGGAATCAGATTGCAGCCAGTGGCTTCACGTAATATGGATTTCCAGAAAAGCCAAGAAATGTCTGTTCACGAGTTTACCTTCCAGAGTGGCCGTTTTCGCATTTTTCGGGTGATGTGAACAGCGCTTCCACTCATATGACCCCCACCAAATGCAAGCACCACTGTCTCCTCCGATCCATGGCCTCGTGCAATGCCCCGCTTCCTCAGCTCTATAGCATCCTTGGCAAATTTGAAGCGACACTGATCGGAACCTGTGATATATGAGTCAAGTTGTGTTACAGTAGACGACCCGCATCACAGACACGCACCAATTTGGAAGGTAGGTGATTCCACAGCCGCCTTGAACATGTCAAAGGGTACGAGGGAAAATATCTGTAATAGGGTATCCCGACCAGACTGTGGCGGGACAGACTCGGATCCTGCGGAAGAATATACTTCCAAGGCGTTGGGGAGCGTAAACACGAGGAAATGAAAGACATCTTCTCTTAGTCTGCGAGCGAACTGCCCAAACACGGACGTCAGAGGTGGTTGGGGGGTGAGTGACCCATCCGATGACACAGGGATGGTGTCAACGAATTCGAGCCATTCCGTAATTGTTTCCACATTGATGGACTGCTTGCAGGCTCTATATGCAAATCCGCAGAGATCCTCCATCCCACCAAGCAAACATCCAGCCGCGAGAACGCCTCGTGCATTCTCGGGCCGGATTAGATTGATGGAAACGGAAGAGTAAAGGTATCCCAGCGCTAAGAAAGCCGGTTATCAATGGGACTGGAATGCTGACGCATCAAAACGATACCTATGGCGAAACCCTGAAAATGTAAAAAATCAGTGCCAAAGCTAATGGGAGGAAGTAAAGGCTCCGTCCAATACGGCCTCCGAGGCGGCTGTTACACATGATGAGAATAATAGTAGCCGGTCTTCAGATGACGAGCGTTCGCAGACACGGTCAACTTCTACCCAGCCACTAGCCGCACACGGTGGCGGAAATGAACGGAGACGTGACCAATATGCGCAGAAAACGTACCTCAGGCGTGACCTCCGGTTCATGATCAAGCTGTACGTATATTACACGTTGCCCTCCTGTTTGTGGAGACGTGGACATTAAGTGGGCAAGGAATGGTGAACGAGACAGAATTATCGCATGTAAGCGATAGGAGTTTTGATGAACGTGCTGGTGTTGGTTCAGTGACACTTGGAAAAAAAGTTCCCCGAATGGAATTTGCGTACAAGGATTGTATCCGCGTAATTCTAACGTCATGGGAGATCAATATGTATTATTATTTTTTTTTTAGAGGACACAGGTACCCACACCGGTCTGAAAACCTGCATGGTACAAATGGTTCACAATCTCTTCATTGTGTAGTTGGCAGGGTGCGCTGAAGGGGCTGAGTCCATCTGTGGCTGAACGAGGGCAAGAAACGAGATGCTCACTGAGAATACCCGTTAGATGGAGGGATTGGAGATATGGTCGAGAGGTTTGCATCATCACTATACGGGTGTTCGGATTGATGGGAGATGGGCGATGCCACGCCATTAGCTGAAGTGTGACCGTTCAAACCAACGGATGAGCTCGAAGAAGC
>JBBPKE010000146.1:0-27097 GCA_038089095.1 Tylopilus orsonianus | reverse complement strand
AATTGCCGGCCGGTTTCAACTTTACTCTCATGTTCCAAAACTGCACCCGAGGCTAATCTGATCCCGGCTCGGCGATTCCTGTCCCGGGACAATCCGATCAGCATTCCGAATCCTTCCGCTCATTGTCGCCGGTTGACTGTCCTCTTTGCAATACTGTATTTCTGGCTCATACATGATAACCTCCGGGACGTACACAAGAAAGCGCTTTGCGTTACTATGCACAGAGGTCGCTACTCATTAGGGATCTTACAACAGTCCAGCAACTAGCATCTGTTGATCCGAGTCATTCCTGAATATTCAATGTTGTACCCACGAAAATGTCAGATCAAGAAGCCTTGGCGCTTTCCGGTGGCGCTCAATGGTCGACGCCGAGTGTGAGATAGTTGCGAGAAAAATCCCATCTCGTCCATTGGCGAAACTGGGAAAATCGCACATGTGTCCTATTCATGGCCTACATCTTCGGATATATCTGCCCGGAACACTCAAAGATTGAATACCAGGGAGGATGTAACAGGTATCCGAACCTTGTGTGCAGTGTAATCATAGTACCTTTTCAAGACCTTCAGATCTCAAGGACCAAGTCAGCAATGCGAAATCGAGACACCCGACCGCCTTTGTGGTAGCTCGTGGATGTGTAAATTGCCTTTCCCCCGATCGACTGTGAGAGATCTCTCGGACTGTCCTCGCATGTCGTACGTACTGGTAATGGCCCTAAGCATTCTTAAATCGAATAACAGGTTTGGAGTTGTGTTTCACTTTGCTGATGTACCATCATCCAGCTGTGGAATTCATAGTGGAAATAATTTTTTTTCTAACGTGAGTCAGTTGCAACCAACCCGAATGGCTAAACCAGATTTCGACTTGAAACCGATCGCTAAATTGATACCTGTCAATTGCAGTAGGCAGTACGGCTTGAAAGTAGTGGATGGACGGAGCGTGATGAAGCGGACTTGGAAATACGAGATCTGAGTAAGAGACTCAGTCCCACCGAAGTTTCAGGCAAGTTTACCCCCCCATGTATTCTGGCTCCATGTGGTGAATCTGAAGATGCGCACCACTCGCTACAATACATCTGGCGATGAAGCGTCAGAGTATGGTCATGCGGAGATTAAAGAGACCTGGGGACTCCAACCAATCAATATTTAGATATGCATAAGATGAAGACATTCATGAACGTGCTTCCCTCCGTGCCCGTACCTTTCCGCACACTGGTACAGTGGACTCCCTTATAACTCATACCCCTTCTGGAGAGACTCGGTGATATGAGTTATGAGGGAGTATGGGCTATCAAGAGCTTGGAAAGCTCAAAAACGACAGTCAGGATACCTAAAAGTGTAAGGGTCATACGGGGTATGGGTTACAAGGGAGTCTAGTGTAGAGTAAACAATCTCGGTGATTCTACCTCCCCGCGCGTGACGGCGTAAGCAGAGAACACTTGCTTGGAAGAGGCAAAGTCAAAGTGCCGAGACGGGCGTTGGACAAACAACATGGCACACACCGGTTGCCATTTCCGGACCGGCAAAAGAAGGAACATCTTGCCATCTGACCTTCTTGCAAAAGGCCGCCGAGACCTCGCGTTCCCGTGTGTACCTTTGTCTCGTACGGGGCAGTCCGGCCGTTGGTTCACGAATCGGACCCAGATCGTTGGTCACCGTGTCGGCGAGTGTCGGAAAGGCAGGGAATTGGTGTGTGGGGTAGACTCTGGATCAGAGAATCTACCTCTCACACACTGATGCACTGGCATGGCATTGATTCGCGCCCTCTCTACGAGTCACAGAAAAGTGATCAAAAACTTCAAGGGGAAGTCTTGCACGGAATACGAGTAAGTGGACCTAGACTCGGAGCACGACAACTTGAAGGCCTACCAACGGCGCTCCAGCTTTAAAAGGGCAAAGAGACGGGGATGTTGGCCGTTTACATCTTCATCGACCGATGGTGGGTATTTCCCGTGGTATAACGCAATCTGGTCGTTAGACAAACGCGGGGGGACGTTCAGATTCGGTTCAGGTCGACCTGGCTCAATGCAAGTTTGCCTCGTCGCTTTCCGTCTGGAACCAACTTCCTTTCCTGCCCCAAGGGTTTGCCTTATACACGTCGAAGCAACGTTTCATGAAGCATGGTGGCGTTCTCATTGCCGCCCCCTGGTTCAAGTGTCCGCGGCATCACAGCCAAAGCTGCAACTTTCCGACTAAGGCACCACTACCCTGACGGACGGACGCGTGCATCACGAACCCCCTCGTGTCCATTGACGTGCCGCGGGGGCTCGACAACTCCAGGGAGGAGATTTCACTTCACCGTCATGGTTTTCTCGTTTCCTTTGTCATTGCTTACTCTGCAATCATTTGATCCGATATATTACTCTTATCGAAAGGACTCAGCGGCCTCGTCGAGGTTCGCATCGCTGAATCCGGACGGAGTTCAAGTCGAATCGATCGACTCTACCCTTGAACGTTTTCGTTTTCATTTTCGTCCTCGTCTTTGTTACTTTCCTGCTTCACTACCTCCACCCTGACTCCGGCATACATACACTCGTATGCAAATTATCCCAAGTTCCGACCCGACCGCCAAAATCTAACCTCTCTTCACCTCCGCTCTTATTCCTTTGAACGTCGACCTTGGAGTCACTGCTGTCATCCCTGACATGACAGGAGCTCAAACGGCCGGGATTCTCCCGAAACGCACGTTGGGTCTTTCGGTATTTGCAAACGAGATAGCGTCATGCGACTGCGACTGCTCCACCTCACTTTTTGCAGCGTTATCCATCATGTACCCACGGTATCCCCATCTGGCTCAGTTCCACCCCTTGCCCTGTCGTCCGAGGGGACGGATCATGCCCAACGCCAGTGTCGATGACGAGACGCGATGGACGGGCATTCGTCTTGCCTGGGCCCACAGATACCCCACGTGCGTCACTGAAAAGAAGACGACTACTCCGTCGCATAGTGATGTCTCTCTCTTTTTTTTTTTTGCACCGCGCGGCCGGTGACGCACATACGCACGGGGATGATTGGCCTCGTCCGCGTCGACCGTGGAGTGCGTTGAACTTGAGATCTCGAGATTGCACCGTTGATGTGATTTGTTTGCCCGCACCTAGCAGCACGCGCGGGTGCGCCATGCCATGTATCGCCGTTGCGTCTCGTGTGTCGACCGCTCTGGGTGCCATGTACATACATACAGTGAGTGACTTGCGGGGGGGCATCGCTGGCAGCACGTGCATACCGCCGAGACATTTCGACTCGACCAACGGATCGATACGTATGTCGATGAGGCTCCGTGACAGACGCCGATTCGGATGGGCCGATGTCCCGATCGGCGGATGGGATGCGTGCATCGATAAAGCATTCTGCATCTTGCCATCTTGCATCGTGCATCATGGACGGACGGATGGATTATCCGACACGGCTCTGGACGACCCGGCACACGGCGCGACGGGTGGACACGCGCACACGGTGAACGCCGGTCGATGCGGCATGTCGCACTGGCACGCCACATGCCACGCGGATCGCGCTGGCACGTTCACGTTGCCGTCAATCTCCCCGCTGACAGACAGGGCCGGAGCTGGAGATGATGACGATGGCGGGGATGAGGATGATGTGCTCACAACAAGGTCGGGCGCGCGCCCTGCTAATGGGTGGCAAGCCACTCTATGCGACGCGGGCGACGCTGGTGCTCAGTACTCAGTAGCCGACAACGACGGCGAGTGAGTCACTGGTAGGCAAGGAGGACAAAAAGGGCGAGAGGATGCACATGTGCCGTTCTCCGAGTCTCACTCACCGCACCCATATCCGAGTCCAAACTCAAATCCGAATCCGGGTCATCCCGGGCTCGTCACGGTGTTCCGACCTCGACGTGTGGTCGACGATCGCATCTCGGTTCAACGCACGTCGCGCATCCCCAAACGCGCCCGTACCAGCTGTTGTTGTTACATACTTGGCCGTTCCGACTCACACGTCGCCTGCAACCTCAGTGTCGTTCCACTGTTCCTCGTGATGTCTGACGTGGGACGATCGATCGTTGCGTCGGATTAGGCATTGGTACCGGTGCATCGCGGCGTACTGTCCGAAACGCGACGATGAACGCGTGTAAAGGGACGGTTGGACGTGGGGCGTGAATCCGGGTGCTCGCGCCGGTGCCCGTTTGGGTCTGAGGCAGTTCGCGTGCGACCATGACCGTTCATGATGCACAAGGAATGATGTACAGAGCGCAAGCAAACACTCACGAGTTCCCTTGCGCCAAAATCACAACTGACAATTCACATCTCGTCATCCCTGCTTTCGACTAGATGTATTCCGAGCAGTTGTATGGGAATTGAAACACCCGTCTCGTAGCACGTCCGAGTCTGGTTTGTGGAGGTGCGACAAGGTACTTCAGAGAGGTCTGCGCTCTCATAGCATGATGCACGGCACAATCGCCATCTCAACTCGCTATCTACACTCCTACAAGGTTTAGCAAAAACGCATGACAAAAACAGAAGAAAAAGAAAAAGAAATGTCGATGGACAAAAAGAGAAAACCTGCAATTGCAATGACATGCCAAAAACGAGAAAACAATGGCCACGTCATGGTGGCGACGCCACCGAGTGCGACGTCCTCATAAACGACTGCGGACCCATTTCTTGTTGCTGCTGCGCGTACGTCTTGCCCACCCAGGGGGGCGGCGGCCGACCTGGGTTGTGCGCGCGCGTCGACTGGCTCGGATGCGCATGTCCGTGTGGATGTGGGGCGTAGTGTCCAGGATGTGCTTGTCCGTGCCCATGATTGTGCGGACCGAGATGAGGATGAGGCGTTCCTGAACTTGGAGGCGGGAGCTGACTTAGAGCCTGTGATGTCGACGGCTGCGATGGTGGTTGCGCTTGGGAGGACGTCTGGGATGGCGGCGGTTGAGACGGCGTTTGTGTCTGCGTTGGCGTCTGCGCCGATGCCTGTCCTTGCCTCTGCCCCTGTCCCTGCCCTGACCCCGACCCCGACTCCCCATCCACGTTCATCGCATTCATCGACACGATCTGAAACGAACTCGTATGCACGCTCATCTTGTCCACCTCCCCGTTCCCGCTTGACGTATTGCTCCCAGAACCTCCGCCACTCGTACCGGCACCATTGGCAGCCGCTACTGCCGCACGAGCAGCCTTTTCGTTTTCCGCAGCTCGCGCCGAGGCGCGGAGCATGTCCATGTCGATACGCATCACCGTGCCCGAACCGCCTTCGGCAGCGGCTGCCTTGTCTCGTTTGCGAACCAACTTGGCATAGTCTGTGCACCAAAAGAGGAACAGTTGAACGAGAGCACCATGTGAAATGAGACGATACGCACGAAGACCACATGCGTTACACAACGTCCTTGCACCGTCCGGACCGCGCCGCCACTCGGGCGTTTCTCGAATGTTACACGAATGACACTTTCCAGGCGGCGTCGCACGCTAATCCAATATCCGAAGTTTAGCGAGCGCCTCCCGGATCCAGAAAAAAAAAAAAACCCTTACGCTTCGCTTTCTGTATTTGCCCTTGCCCGCACCAACCGCACCACCCACAGCACCTGCTACAGATCCCGTGCCACCGGCCGCTGCAGCCGCGGCCGCCAAGCTTGTCGTCAATGCACGTTTAGTTCGAATGATTTCCATATCCTTTTCGGCAGCACTCCGTTCGGCGGCAGTCTGCCCACTCCCTTGCACGCCAGGCGAATTCGACAGGTGGAGCTGCGACACATGTGGAAGCGTACTCGATGATTGCGTCTCCTCCCAGGGTCGTTTCGGCGCACGTGTGTCATTATCACCCGAGGCACCGCCCACGTTTAATGCGGAATGAGAATTCGTTCGTTCGCCAAATGCGGGTGATGTGATGGATGGATGGGGTCCAGAAGCAGACGCTAGCGTGGACGATGATGCGACAGCCGCTGCATTTGCTAATTTACCTGAAGAGGGTGATCGCAGGGATTCAAGAAGTCGAACGACTTCTTGAGCACGGTGAGTCATCTCGGCGAGCTCTTCCGCAGATGGTTGCGCAAGAGGCGTTGAAGTTTGCAGTTGCGCTGCATATATCACCTAGTCAGTCAGAGAGTGAAGGAGATGAGACCAACGCCCACGCACCATAGCGAGTGGCAAAATTGTACAACACCGTACAGTGTTTCAGCACCTCTTGAACAACACCCTCCTTCTCTCGATCCCGATCCCTTTCCCACTGTTCCTTCTCCCTCAACTCTGCGAGCCGTTCGCGCTCCTTTTCCCTTTCTCGTTGATTCTCGCGTTCACGTTCGCGTTGATTCTCCCGCTCCCGCTCGCGTTCCCTTTCTCGTTGTTCTCTCTCGCGTTCGCGTTCTTTCTCCCTCTCTCTGTCACGTTCACGTTCGCGCTCGTCTTCAGGTATAGTACTTATAGAAAACCTAGCCTCCCTGGCATGAATAGTATCGGCTGGAGAAACAAATGCGGGACGCGGTGCCTCGGGATGATGCATTTGTGGTTGTACTTGCGGATGAGAAACTGAATGCGATGGCTGCGCTGATGCTTGAACAGTTTGAGCAGCGTGCGTTGGTTGGGGACCATGCAAAGGTTGGGGTACATGGGACGGATGTGGTGTAGGTTGTGGCGGCGGAATGTATGATTGCGATTGCGAATGCGAATGCGGCGGGGCGGCATTGGACGCATGTTGCGAATTAGATGCTGGAGAACCATTGTAACTTGGTACCGCATGTTGGGGTGGATATGACGAGTAGCCGTGGGGTTGTCCGTTCTGTCGCGTAAGCTGATGTTGTGATGGAGGTGGTGGGGGCGGAGGACGCTGCGTGGGCACGACCGCTGGGATCGATACTGAATCAGGAGCGGTGTATCCACTACGAGGAGGTTCGCCGTTGCCAACTGGATATGCGCCAGCGGGACGTGAATCGCCAAATGAGGAGCGTTGGTCAGCGTTACCAGTAACGTACTGAGGTGCAGGTGGACCGTGCCTTTGCTCGGCCAGTACGTAGGATGCCGGGACAGCAGACCCTTCAGAGGGATACCCATGCCTGTTCTCCTGGGTAGACACGTATCCGGAGGATTGCCTCGTCTCTGCAACATACGGGGCAGAAGCTCCTCTATTATTGCCATGAGACTCCTGTGTGTGGGGGTAAACAGTACGCGAGTCCTGCGCGTGTGGAAGACGTGCCGGGCCCTCGGGAGGATAACCGAGCCGAGTGGGAGGATCCTGAGTGTATCGTGTTCCTGCACGTGACGCAGGCTCTGGGGCGTGCGATTGAGTGCAGGTATATTTTGTATCCTGAGTATATGCGGCAGTACGTTGCTCTGGAGGGTAAGGGCGAGTGACCTCGGACTGGGTTTGAGGGGGAACATGGTGAGGCGACTGTGTTTGAGGATAGGATGACCCAGGACGCGAGGAGTCGCCTTGATGAGAGTACGCTGGACGTGACTCGTGTGGAGGGTACGACTGGGAGTGCCTTGCATCGACGGACGTGGGCGCAGGCACGGATGCGGGCGCAGGGGGATGGGAGTACATCTCGTGGCGGGAATCTATGCGCGTATCTGTGAGTTTGGGTTGCACGTGTGGATACCGAGCACGATCTGGGATCGGAACCCGAGAGTCCCTGGGAATTGGGAATTGGATGAACGTGAGGGCACGCTGGAGCAGCGCTGGGAATTACGTACCGGGAGTCCTGTGCTTGTGAATGTGCGCGCACAGGAGGTGGTGCGCCTTGGCTTTCATAAGTGGTACTCGACCTGGTATCACCAAAAGGATATGTGGTTGCGGAGGCCGGTGGCACGTAATGGGGGGAGTGTGCATGTGGGTGCGGCTGGGGCGGCTGAGTCGGCGTTGGGGTGGGGGAAGGAGGCGGGTGGGGGTAGGCGGAGGTCGGAGTTGGATATGCGTGGTGGGAGGGGAATGGGGGCCCACCGTTGGCAGAGGTCGGGCCGTACGACTGGGAAGTAGAGGGGCTGAACGTGGGAGAGGTCGTGCCGGCCGGGAAGCCAGGAGAGGTGTTGTAGGGGGTGTACGGGGCAGAGGCGGAGGCAGAAGGCGGGGGGTAGGAGGTGCTGTAGGAGTTGGAGGTGCTGGGGGTGTACGGGGACGGCGGGGGATAGGTTGAGCGGTGCTGCTTTGGATGAGGGGCAGGAAAGGCCGAAGGGGCACGAGGAGGGGCTGAGCTGGGGGGATCAACGGTGGTGGGCACGATGGGGGTCGTGCGGGCAAAAGAGGACGAGCTCTGGCTCGACGGGACCTGGGCGTGCGTTTGGGAGGGCGTCTGAGAGGCGGGCGGATTGGTACTGTGTGTATGCTGCTGCCAAGCGGACGTGTTATGGTCATGCTGCTGTTGCTGTTGCTGTTGCTGGCTTTGGCCCGAGGTTTGGCCCTGATACCCAAACGGCTGGCGGTGGACGTAGGCAGGTGCGGACGTCGGGGTGGGGGTCGGGTAGCCAAACGCCGAAAAGGACGTGCCATTGGTGGCGGAGGCAGAGGTGGGGCCGGGGGGCGCAGAACCATTGACGTCCTGAGGGGCCTCGTAGGCCGGGTAGGCGGGCTGGTCGGCGCCGGGGCCGGCTGTCGCGTCGTGCTGCTGCGGGGGTCGGTACTGAAAATTGAGGCTCTTGAGGGGAGGAAGGCGGAAGTCGCTCGAGGGCACGTGGGGATGCGGGTGCGGGTTCGAATTGGGTGGGTGCGGGGGATAACGGTGCGGGTGGGGGTGGTGCGCATGGGAGGAGGCCATTATGAGTCGGCAAGTGGGTCAATGGACTCGCATATGAGCTGAGGACCTGGGCTGAGATTGGCCGCGAGATTCTGCGCGCCGTAGGTTCAGAAAAAAGGCAAGAAAAAAAGCAAAAAAAAAAGAAGACGAGGCGATGATATCTGGATGGACGAGGAGGATGTCGTATCTCCCGATGGCGACGGATCTCACTTGGACCCGCTGGCACGATGCAAATCTGCGTGGTGTATCTTCCCACGGTCCGAATCTGGGAGCGCCAGATTTCCCGATTCGCCGATCCAGCAGGGGGCGCACCCAAGTTCGTGAAGACGACGATGGCGAGGGGTCTCCCCGTCACCCGCATCTCTGTATAAGAGGCCATCCGAGGCTGTCCGTCACGGATGAATATCGTACCATCTCCCCTCTACCCACACGACCCAGACCAGCCCACCCCTGCCACGCCGCCAGCCAACCCCAAATCAGCCCATCACCCTCCTCCACGCCCTTCCGTGCATGCCTCTCTCCCCATCCGATCCATCTTGCCTTTTCGGGCCCCCCTATTGTATTTCCTATTCCGGCCACCGTGGCACCCCGGATTGCCGTAAGCGGCGCTTCTTGCCTCAGATTTATCTCCGATGAGTCCTCCCGCCCTCCTCCCCACGTGTCTCGCCGCCCTGCGATCTCGATGCACACCCGCTCCTCCTCGTGCACATCTTCCTCCATATCGCAGTCGAGCCTCTCCTCCAGTTTCGTCCTCCAGGTTTCACCCGTTTCCACGTTCGTCCGTCGCCCCGCACTCTCCGACACCCGTGGACACCACGGCCTTCAGTCACCCACTTGATACACGTGTCATCCTGCCCCCGTCCCCCTCTTATCACTATCTACTTCACATGAATGCTCCACTCCGCAGCCTCACGTATGACCGTGAAATCCATCAATGTGTCATCCAACCTAATTCCAATCTAGCTCTTCTAGATCGTGCCGTCTCCGTATTCGAAGCAATCCATTGTCCGTTGATCACCCCGATTCTCCGCTCAGGTCGGGCACCGCCCTGTCGCCCTTCTACTCAACGGCCATCGACGCCCTACGGCAACCGCCATCATCGGTCTCGTCGTCGAGCAGATCACGCGAACATCCTACCATGATCCGATCCGTGTGAGCGCACCTCTCGAGGCAGCCTTCATTCTCCTTAATTTATTTGCGCCGGGGACACAGGTTTGCTGTGGCTCGGGCACGGGAATGAGATTGCCTTCATAATGGTCCCTTTTTGATTTGCCGTCGCGCGATCGCTTCAACACCCATCGTAATTTTGACGTATATAATACGTGGTCGGAACCGTCTCCCGCTCTCCTATCGCTCTTTTGATCTTTCACCTGTCATTACCGGCCGAGGAGGGCGTGTCGCGCAGCCGATTCTCGATTGCAACTCTTCGGCTTTTTTCTTTCATCAGCCCGTTTTGTAGGGACAGAGTGCGAAACGGGGGCCTATCCTTGCTTCTCCCTAAATTCGGTCGTCCCTTTTTCCGTTCTCAGGGCGCATGCTCGCTGACGTGTCGAATGTTGTAGGAAATGCATTCTCCGCCTTATGTACACCGCCACGCTTGATGAGCACGGTGGCATTTGATCCTGAGCTTTCTCGTTTGTTGCAATCTCTACCAAGCTACCGTTGGCCATTGTTCGTTCCAAGCACTCGCCAGCCAACGTGGCCACCGTCCAATGCTTGCAGCCAATCACAGACCACTCGCCCTCTGCGGCACAGTTGAGTACCATCCAGTCATTATGTCTGACTGTCAATTAAATCACGACAACGTATACGAAATTCCACGCGGTCGTCGATGAACGTTGTTCCTTCATAGGCCTTCATACATACTGACTCGCCGCTTTGCAAATACCAACCATCTTTGCAAACCAGTGCCCGCCATCACACCTGGGGAGACCAGTCGATTAAAGTTAGCTCGACGCTTCCAGGCTCGTCACGTTGTTCACATCTTCCCATCTGCATCTGCTGTCAACTACGTTCCCTTGCGGCAACATCGTGCCTCCAGGTTCTGGAGGCGTGCCACCACCGTTTCGCGATCGAGGAGTTCATCATCCTTTGACGAGACTGTTGCGTCCTCCCTCTACACCATCCTGTTTGGCTTTTTTTTCCCCATCTCACGACGGCCAAAACAAGCGACATGTTGCCCCACTCCGCTCAGGGCCGGATCGCCCGCACCACACGCCTGGGTGCACCGTCCTGTATGTACGCGTGGCATGCTGCCTCGCGGTCCTCCATTCTACGCCACCCTGTTTTCATTTTGATTCATTTCGCTGCTCGATATTCGTCCTGCACCCGGCTTTTGTGACTGCTTCCTACCGGCATGGGTGATGATCACACGTACGACGTGCGCCAGCGCGTGACGGTGCATCAAATGAGGATCGCAACGTCGCGCGGACGCGATCATACTCGAGGAGCATGACACAGCCTTGGAAAATGAAGGCGGCGGCGCCGCTCGTGGTACCTATCCCTGACGCGCCATTCTATGATTATGTCAACGACTCGATGTCGTCCACATCATCATCCCCACCCGTGGTTGTCCCACGAGGGAGATGAAGATTGCGATAACAATGGCATACAATATGTGTGTCTGCACGCGGATGTGGACGTGTGCACCGTCCTGCACCTGCACCGAAAGCACATAGATCCGTCCCGTAGACGACCAAAAGGTAATCGCTATCAGATCGCGGAGATCTAGCTCCGGAAGGAAGATGCAACAAAGTTGAGTCTGGTACGACTGCCATCAAATTGCACGGATGCGAACAAGGAAGCGGCATGTCTTGGCGAGCAGACAAACTGGCGCAAACGGGGTCGATGCCATCCTGTACTCGACCACCTTTACAGTGGCATCTAGCTCGGGCGTCCGTTCCAGAGCCTCATCAATCAGGATACGCGGTCAGTGCGGGCGTATCACCCTCTCCTAGGCGCAGAACGTCGTGCGAACTCGGAATTCATTTCAGCACTGAATGTATTGCACAAGTATTGTACCCAAGCGTGCTTGCCGCGATCAATCTGCGCTGCTCGGCTCACGTACGGCGCTGCCCCTATCTATGTTTGTATTGAGGATATGCGGCCGGCAACTTGAATTCGATCGACGCCGGCTCATCCAATGGGGACCGGTCCGCACCCTCACGGTCAACCCTGTTCAGGCTGCAGTGGCCGAGTAGGTACTAGTACGCATTTCGTACGCCCGCATCACATGTACAGTATACACAATGTCTCAGATCTTTGTGTCGCGTCTTGAACCCGATGCGTGGCGCATCACGGATTTGAGTCCGCCTCCAATGCCCAGCGTTCTCGAAATGGCGACATATCACCATCTCGCTCGTCGCTCTGGGCTGCATCGACATGCCAGCATGTCTCAGGGTCGGGGGCCGTTGTCGTTGTCGTTGCTCCTGGCGTCCACACGACGCACGGTACTCTCCGAATCCACAGACGGCGGCTCGAGATTCCACACCCGTGATCCCGGCCAACCAGCGAGCGCAGGATTCCGCCCATCTCCCGGGCGAGCTTCGTACCATGCCATCGTCTATCTCTTGGACAGAGAACGCCACCGTGCAAGGGTGATTTCAATCGCCACCTCATCCTCATGCGCACCATCATCGACACCCCGAGAGCCCTGGGATCGTTCAAGCCTTCAAGCCCGATCCCATCGACCGATGAGGCACCCGTCCAGTCACCCCCGTGCGCCGCCGCCTAGAGGTGGCGTCGAGTGGCGTCGACGCATACGATATGGTGCCTGCTTTTTCACCCGTCATGCCAAGACGCCATCTACCGATACAGAGGACGGCAGCCAACGCGCCGCACGCGCTGGGTCAATCGCACGTCCAAGAGGGCATTCAAACATCCCAGATTTTTTTTGCTCGACGATATCTAGTACGCATCGCGTCTCGCCCATGGTAGACGGTCCGGAATGTGCCGGTGACCGGCAACCTATCGGGTCCGACAGCCCTGATGCATAATGCCGTGTTACTGGGTGCGGCATGCGACGACGGTGAGTACGGTCTGTGTTCGCATTCAGTCGTGCCTCTGCGACTGTCTCACTCACATCCATACTTGTCGTCTGACGAAACACATCCCTCGAGGTCCGAGACCTGCACTCCACCGCGTTGCACACTCTCAGGGGCCCTACCCCACATACAGTTAGCCGGCACGTTGCCACAGGGATCGTCTTCACATCGCGTCAGGCATTATCATAACCTAGAGTCAAAAAAACGCCACCATTTCGCGATCTGAACTGGGGGCAGGGGCGGGCGTGAGATCGCCGCGACAACAATTAATAAAAAAAAAAAGTTTGTCGACCAGCGATACGACTCAAAACTAGAGTTTGTCTAACGTGTTTTTTTTTCTTCGTCAGCGAAATTCAGTGATGACGTGAACAAGACTGCGGCCCGGGGAACGTAGGTTCCTCCCCGGCGACTCGTTGCTCGTCACGAGGGCGTGCCACCTTTCCAGTCAGAGGCAAGCACCATCGTCGATTTCGCCCCCCTCCGGCCAATATGGATGGCAGTAAAAATAGAAACTAGGTCGTTGTCACTGACAGATGCGTTTTTGGAGGGCCATTTACCTTGTATGTATCATGATGCTGAGGCTCTGCGAGATCATGTCAAACGATTGTCATGATCGGATTGTCCGAGGCATCGATCTCCATCGACGTGCTCAAAACTCTAGATGCATCCTTGCAAGAGAGATCGTGCTCCAGATAAAAAGGGGCTGTTTAGCAGACGACGCTCTCAAAATATATTGTAGGACAAAAAGAGATCAAGAGATCAAGAAATCACGTACTGGGACACGTGTGTCAAGTTGTTGTATGTATGTACGCAGCATGCAACAGGCCATGGGATCTAGTCATGCTACAATATCAAAAGTGACCTTGTTTATCCGCTTCAACAAGCAGAATTACGACGTTACCGAAAACCCATTCTACCTATGCTCATTTCATAATCGATATACTGTCACCTCTCCGGAACTCGTTCCCAGCGCGATCAGACCCCGTGCCTCGTCATAGTCCAAACACGACCAGCCATTCTTCCCATTCTCGAGAACGACTTTGAACTGTGCCCTCAACAACCCCTGGTTTAGCGAGCCAGGAAAGAGGGCGACAACGAGCGTCTCGTGTGACGCCGTCGAGGGCAAGGTCTCCGCAACGTTATCATCAGTGATCAAACCCGCTGCAGCCCAGTTCGAGGGTTGAACCCAAACTGCCGTTCCGTAGGGCCCCAGGACCACGTCACTACACCGGAATGGGCCATGATGTGGCGAGGTGAGAGTAGCGATGAGAGTGAACGGGACTGGACTGGATTCGTCTCCGGTTGAGGAGGTAGCTTGGGAGGCAGGATGGGGGATATGATCAAAGTCGGCATTTAGTGCCATGATTTGGAACTGCTCGGTAGGTCTCCATGGATCGCCTCCCTTCTTGCGGACGAGCAACGTCAACCGTGGCTGAGACGAATCAGCCGGACCAAACAGCGCAGAAGGTTGCATCGCCAGCGACACGCCGTCAACCCACCCAAACGACTGGGTAATGCAAGGCAACACGACGTCCATGCTGTCGCCCGGCGACACCATTTTGGGCTTCTCAAATATGCAGATGGAACGACCCCTCACGACGAAGATGTGCCCGTGCGCAAAAATGACACGCAATGGTCTGTCCTGCACGTGTGTGAGTGCATGACGACCAACATGGTATGGACTAGTCTTATCACCTGCCATGTATCAGGGCTTTTTAACAATGCTTGTTCTTGCGTCTTCCAATTTAGTATCAACGTTTCGGAATCATGGTCACATAACGCAACAATGTCGCCGTGAAACGCGATCGGTTTGTATGACGACTCTAGTGTCCGTCGCGATTGGATCTCTATACCGCCCACGTCATCTTCAGAAATGGCGAGAATCTCAACGGTCGTGCAACTAGAGACATGGCTCAGTAGAAAGACCGAGTTCAGAATGTATTTGGACACGAACTCAACCCTGTGGACTGAAACGGCAATTGCACCATCAGATTGTTCATCTGTGTTGACCGCCATGCCATTGAATACTGCTCTCTCTGGGCTCCAATGTGCCATCACACGAAGCGTCTTGCATTCCCTGATCCGCAGGGTCCACCAGATCCCGATAGACGTCGTGACGATCCAGGTTTGCCCGAGGCGAGAAAGGAACTTAATTTCTTCGATAGCTCCGCATTCAGTTGGCGAGGATACCACATAATGAAGCCTCGTATAGGGGGACCGCCAGTTAAGACCGAGTTTGTAAGCGAGGAGTGTCTGTCGTTCGAGATCTTTTGGGGAGAACGATGTCAGCGAACGCTTGGGGAACGGAATGCCATTTCTGAGGATCTCATTTGTGCAGGCGGTCTTCCAAACAGCATATTCCTCGGATACGAGATAAAGTTGGCGGGATGCCTGTCAAATGGAACGAGTGAGGAACTTGGACCCTATCATGAGGTAGTCGCTCCCACCTGTCGAAGGTGGAGGATCTCTGAGATGGAGAGTATAGTAAAAATAGAAATGAGAATGTCATGGTTCAGAGCATCAAGGGGCATTGGCGTTTTATCTTCCAGAAAGCTGGTAATTACGTTTTTCAAGTTACTCGTGGTTCAATTCAAAAGTGAGACACCTAGTCCGACTGACTGAAAAGGCAAGTTACCGTGTTGCGCACTCCCCAGAGGCCGATAATCCAGATGGCCCCAAAAGAACCAACGAGACACCAGCTTTCTTCTCGACTTCAATACCAATCGCACGTCCCTGCATTCCTACAGAAATTCCACAACAAAGTCAAGGGCATCACAGATGAAGGCGACGACGACGAACCCCAATACTATGACGATGGATCAGGCAGACCCCCCATTCCCGTTCGCCCTGCCATCCCAGAGCGCCCAAGTGATGACCCGGGAAGCGCTGATGAGGACGACGAGGACGAGAAACCCCAGGTCGTTGTGCTGAAGGCTGGGAAACATCTCACGGAACGAGAGGCGGAGAACGAAAGGCGGAAAGGTGTTGTCATTGTCTCCTCGTTCTCTGATCGCGCTCACGCGTTGTTGGCATAGAGAAAGGGCTTCCCCCTCTTCCTGTATCTGATGATGAACCAGTAGAACAAGACGATAAAAAAGCGTCGAAAGGCGCTGCCAAGTCGAAGCAACATGCACCCAGTCTGTCCTTCTCATCCTCTAGCGCAAAAACGAGTACAACCTCGAATAAGCTCAAGCGGCGAATTGTCACGGCCGAGGGAGAGGACAATAGTAATGAAAACGATAAAGCTAAAAAGGTACCGAAAAAGAAACCCAAGCGAGAGGGAAAGAGTTTACTGTCATTTGGAGAGGACGTCTGAGAATCTAGTTTGGTTCTCGGCGTCCAATGTTAACCTCCCCATCACCCTAGGTCAGTGTTACTTTGTTGTCTTTTAAAAAGTTGCCGACTAGTCCACCAAGGAGTTGAGAGAAACATTGTTAGATCTGCATCCTGTCGTCGACTCCGACCTCGAGTCTCCTGTGTAAACTGCAGCTTCCCTTACATGTCGTGGGCACTCTATCGACCATTCGTCTGCTCGCGGTGCGTCGCGTGCTGGGACGTCACCCTGGAGCCTGCAGTCGCAACTACGACTCATTGCTTATTACGTCCACTTATTGACGTGAGCACCATACTCACATGCCATCGTTAACAAACAGCATGTTTCCTCACTTTACCAGCCCTCACCCATGTTTCTTTGGTCTGTCATTCATGTTCTGCTGCATTCTTGGAGCAATTGCATAACGCGCTTACACGATGTTCTATCTCATTTCGTGAAGAACCTGCCAAAGGGTCACTATTCGCCGCCCCGCGGAAATGGCAGTTGGCTATGCTCAATGTAACAGCGGTTGTGGACGCCTCGATCATTGACAGTCGTGCATGACCAAAGCAAATTCTAAACAGACACCAGCGGTACGGGCTATATGGGGACTTAATATCGTAACAGCAAGTCCCGAGTGCACGTAACCCATGTGTGCATACTCTGCGTCTTTTGTTAGCCCCACGCCACGGACCGAAGCATCCCATAGGTTTTTCAACACATTCATATCACAACCTCATCATAACTTGTGCTCCCCCCCCTCCCGCAGGATGCGAGAGTCGTATTTCGACCGGGAAGTGGGGCCCAGGGGTTGTGCTACCACTATCCAATATGATTTCGTGTCGGTCCATTTGCCGGATTCGGCACTAAACATTCCGAATATATATCGTCCTGCACGTTTCACGAGCCTCATGTCAAGCGTGCTGATCTGTGTGACACGAGCGAATCAAGGTCTGTGTCCACATCCGGCTGCTCACTATATGACATGCACCAAATAGTCCTTATGAAACTGGCCACAATTAGCTGCTGTGTCGGAAGTGAAAAAAGCTCAGATACATGGCGGAAAACAGACGCATCAGGCACTCGTATAGAGGTGTGGCTAGGCCTATCGAATTCTGTGCTGACGATGAATTAATGACTGGTATACACGTCGCAGGACGCCTTACTCTTGCGATACCAAAATTACATAGACAGGGGGGGTTGTCCGTCTGCCACGATGACTACGTTCATTCCACATTCCACCGAGTGCACCACACCCTTTCGAATGCGACCTTTGCACTCTCCGCTCCCTTCTTTTCCAGTCCTTTTTGTATGACCCAAGTAAATACTCCCTGATGGACAACATCAGAGCAAGAGTCTCGACGACAAATTTGCTCAACGATCCTTCGACACGCTTTGACTCGAGACAACACCCAAGATCAATGCGCCCTTGTATTGTCCCAAGTAGGTGTGCCGTACACCACCCTGATCCTCGCCATGGGCACCCGCAGGTACAACAAACGAGATCGATTAACGGTTCAGGTTTGCTTCTGCTATCGTGAACGATGACGATGTCACACGTCTGTTGTCTAGGGAAAACTGCTTTCGAATACTGCATGTATCATGTTTTCCCTTGCCTATGGCTAATGTTCTCCCTGGCCAGTAAATGGTTCGCCGACAACGTCATCCCGCGGTTCTGCTAGTAAGTTGATGAAACACTGACTCCGAATAACTCAGCGGTTGCAACCGCGAACTCCGCGCTCCCAATTGTCAACTTCGAGGCCTGCCAGTGGACGGTTGAGCCAGTGGTTCCGCGCGTGTGCGCCTCGATAAAGACGAGCGGGTTCACGACGACTTCAAGGACAAGTTCGAATTGGACCACACGAGTCTGGCTCCTCGTCTGTGATACAGCGCCTGGAAAGATCATATACTTCAAGGGTGCCGGCCAGACGCCGTGAAGAAGAGACGAGGTTTCCGAGTCGTGTCTTGAACGCTACCACGTCCGACCAGGCTGGATCGAATCATGAGGACCTGCGGGGTTTAGAATAGGAAGGGGAGGAAAGGGACATGAGTTAATCGCGGAACATGGCAAGGTTGTTGGGCTTTGAAAGGAAATATGTCATTTAGTGTGGTAACATTTCAATTTCACAGATTGTCCTCTGACCAAAAAGACCATGAATAGTCCGCCGCTCATCCACCGATTGACCAAGTCGTCCGCACTGCGCCCATCGAGCACACACCACCGAGATCAAGCGATGAGCAAGGGATCCCTCTAGTGACTTCAGGCGACAGTCCTCAATTAAGACTGTATTGGTAACTTGCCGCCTCAAAACTGGTGGAATGCTAAGTGGTGGTGATGTACAACAAATGGTAGCCGCCCTCGCATTAGGATGAATCCTGGTCTATTCACTGACTGGCGCAAGTTCCTTCATAGTTAATGCCGTCAAGCGGCCCTTTTGACCTCCTAGCTTGTCAATGGCCTCCTGAATCTCTTCTATGCTGTTTGGTTTTTCAATGTGACAGACCGAGCTTTCCATCCCGTTCCAAACATAATTGGATAGTATGCCGGAGCTGTTGGTAGCCTGAAAGATGAAGAGGATGTTGCCGTACATGGGTTCGTGCGTCCAGAGGGGTACAGCACCGCTGAGGCCATAAGCCGTCTCCAGCATGTCCTTGACGTCACCGGGATCGCCAGTCCAGTACTCTTCCAGGCACATGTAAGCGGTCTCGTCGGTCCAACCCGTAGGAGCAGGAGGAGGGCGGCCGGTGGCTCTGCCAGGAGCTTCAGTCGGAGCAGAAGATGATGACATATCAGGTGGATCTATCACCGTGTAGTTGAATTAGGGTCGCAGAACAGTTAGTAGACCGACATGAACACACTGTTACGCCGGGTCCAACAAACCGCAAGTCAAGCACAAGATATGAGATGAGCGGGTGTCAAAGTATCCTTTGGTACTTGCTAAATCGGGCCGCCACCCAATTATATGTAATTACCAGACTCGTCGATGAAAGAATATTAGTACATGGCTGGGTACAAGTTTTCCTGTGTTTCCCTGTTTATAGCGGCTGGACAACTGTCAACTTCAGTCCCTTCAAGTAACCCTTGTTCTCCCCAAGTTTGTTTATGGTTGCCTGAATCTCGCCTATCCCCATCGCATCGATAAAGCAAACCGAGCTCTCTATTCCGTTCCAAACATAGTAAGACAGCTTTCCGGACCGAGGGGTGGCCTGGAAGATGAAGAGGATGTTGCCATACATGGGTTCATGAGTCCAGATGGGTGTAGCACCCTGGAGGCCATAAACCGTGGCCATCATGTCCTTGACATCACCAGGATCACCCTTCCAGTACTCGTCTAGGTACATGTAGGGTTTTTCGTTGGTCCAACCCGTAGGAGGGGTGGTAGCAAGAATAGCTCCAGTCGATTCAGATGATGATGACATATATGGGTGGACCTGTTAGCATTTCGGGAATTAGGGTCGCGGAGCAGTCAGTGAGGCGACGTGGACGCACTGCTGGACGAGCTGTGAGTTGAAAGTAAGACGTGAACTGGGAGTTACTGTGCACTGATAATGATGATTCTTCTATTTATACTGGGCAGGGTGACGCTAGCTATGCTATATCGAGCCTGTTCCATTCCCACCCCACACTGATTTGGTCAGGCTTCTGGCTCATTCGCCATCTTCTAACGTCAACCATTTGATCTGGGCGCAAGTTGAATCTGGCCATTTGGGTAATAAGAGAATCACTGTTTCCTTGCGTCTTTGCCAAGGGCTCTAGATATGCCTGCCGACCTCGTTCCAGTTGATTCTCCACCCCAGCGAGCCCTAGCATGGAGTTGCTAACCCCGCTACAAACCACAAGACAAAAGTTTTGTATTGCACTAAGAAGCGGATCCGAATTAATCACAAAGGTACTAGTTCGGACGCGGACACCTTCCATGCATACGAAGCCCAGATTACACCGTATACGAAACTGCCACACCATTTTACTGAATGTAGCTGAGATAGCTTCTTGTAATCTCTACTGGCATTGATTAGTCATCGATACCACCGCTGGCCGGGATGAGACTAATTTAGCTGCATGTCCGACCATTGGAATGTTCCAAGCTTGAGATAGCTTTACAAGACGTTATAATACGCTGTAATCGTCGTCGTCTGTAAGCATGATGGCATGTAATGACCCCACATAACCTTGTAGTTTGCTTGTTTCAGCGGTGCATGGTCGGTTTCTTTACACACCCGGGCCGGGTAGAACTGCGGAAGTGCCCGAACACCGAAAAGGCGCTGAAAATGGCTGGCCTGAGAGTATCTTGGCCACATCCCTCACTTTCCGTTATCGTCATCATGGGGAATTCAGGGAGTGCACAACGCCAAATCATTATCTCGTCAAAGCACTCGGCACGAGATGGCGCACTTGCTCTGGCACCTCCATACAGTGACAACATACATGACTCGTTTCTGCACGCGACAGGTGGAATTTCCTTGTATTAGTCGCTGCGACGGTGTCTGAATAAAGCGTTGATCTAAAATGCTATCTTTTATTTTCTTAGCTACGGACATCGTCGAGCGAATTGCTACTGGCAAATGGACGGCGTCGCAAGTTCTTGACGCATACATGGCACGTGCGGTTATCTCTCAGGCCAAGACAAATTGCGTTACCGAAGGTCAGTAGGAGCCTGAAACAGGTTCACGCTTGGGTGCCAACTCTTCGTGTTTCCACTTTAGTCCTTTTCGAAGATGCGAAGAAGCAAGCGAAAGAACTCGACGATGAATTTTCTCGTACGGGAAGAATCCGGGGGCCTCTTCATGGCGTTCCAATGAGTTTCAAGGACCAGTGCACGTATACTTGTAGGGTCCGGTGTATTTCCACGCTGAACGCATGCACAGACGAAATTCTTGGCTATGACGCAACAATTGGTTTTACGCATTGGGCCAACAAGCCTTCCACGAGGAATGCCTTTGTAAGTCTACTACTGGCCTTTGTGTCCTTTTGTTGCATTCATCCTTCCAAAGCTTGTCACTCAATGCAGAAAAGCGGGTGCCATAATTATTGTCAAGACCAACGTGCCTCAAACGATGTTCGCGTTTGAATGCTCCAATGCACTTTGGGGCAGAACCACGAACCCGTGGGGTGACAAATATACATGTGGAGGCAGCTCTGGAGGAGGTTCGCTCCCGTATTCAATATAAGCTTGTGATACTACTGATTGCGTGTAAATGCAGAAGCGGCGCTATTAGCAACGGATGGGTCCGCACTCGGTGTTGGTTCAGATATTGGGGGTAGTCTACGTATACCTGCTTCATACTGCGGTATCTACTCGTTCAAGCCTTCATCTGATCGAGTGAGCAGTGATGGTACAAAGAGTGTGTTTCAAAGTCCTGCTTGATGTGCATGAACGATTGACACGCCTTTGCTTAGGTTGCAATCCCGGGTACGAAGCAATTCGAGTATCCTATGGGCCGATGGGGAGGCACGGATCCTTTTCCGTGGTTTAATAGCTTTACTCATGGGGATGTTAGGTCGGTCAGAGACTGCGAGTTGTTTTGTCGCACGATATTCGGCAGTCAGGATGGTGCCCACCAAGTTGTTCCAGTTCCGTTCCGTCCTGCTTTGCTGCCCGGCAAACTCAAATTCGGGTACTACTTCTCAGGCAAGTTACTTGCTATTTGCCAGTGCACTTGATACCATGACAGTTCTGCACGCAATAGATGTATTGGTACAATCTTCTCCCGCCAATGTCCGGGCTGTCCAAGAGACGATCAATGCGCTGAGATCGTGCGGTCACGAATGTGTCGAGTTCTCACCTTTATTGAGTACGTCGATATCACTATATATGCACCGGGGATTACTCATGACCTCGGCTGGTTAGGCAAGGAGGCGATGAGTGTATTCGTCGGACTTGCCACAGCTGATGGCTATCGTAGAATGCTTTCAACAGTCGAGTCTGACCCCAAGGTATCCGATTATGTTAGAATGTAATAAAAAGGTCACTCTTGATGCATATACCCTGCAGGAGCAAAGCCTATTCCTCTCGACTCTGGGCCCCAAACTCCCAGGTCAGTAACGATCACCGACAAGCTTCGAGGGGGTCGCATAGCTCACCATCTACCTTTTCACAAAGGCCCCGTACGCAACCTTATTGCATGGGCAGCTGGCACGTTTTTCGGAGACAATCTTTTCCGTGACCTGTTCCTACTTTCACGTTCGAAATCGGTATCCGAGTTCATAGAATTCACTGATCGGCGCAATAAAGTCACCAGAGCATGGTATAAGGAGGTAAGCATGGACTACGTTTCACCAGTGAACGCCGATAACCCCTTTCGAAGGTTTGGGATAAATATGACTTTGATGCCATTATTGCGCCGGTCCAATCGCTACCAACTATCCCTCACGGGTAAGCATCGTTGCGTATTCATCAGTACACGTGCCTCGGATGCAAATGACTTCAACTTTTAGTGGTTGTGCGGTGCTCTCTCCCCTTGCAGCCTCCACTATCCTCTACAATATTGTCGACTCACCTGTAGGTGTCGTGCCTGTCACGCGCGTTGATTCCAAGCAAGATACGCTCCCCGAGGATTTTGTCACTGGCGCGACGGGGACCTCGACTATCCTTGAGAAACAGATGTACACTGACCCAACGGCGGCGTACGATCCGGTAGCGATGGCAGGTATCCCGGTGGGCGTGCAGATCGTGGGTAAGAAGTGGGAGGACGAAAAGTTGTTGGAGGTGATGAAGGTCGTGGACGAGGCGCTTGGGACGAGTCGGGGATTCGGTCCTGGAAGCTGGAGGGGGCAATAGTGCTGGGTCAGTGGGTTTGTAGCGCCTATTTTCTTATTGGGTCGAGGGAGTCTAGAGTTGCTTGGGCCGCCTTTAAAGGCCAGCGCTAGAGTTGATTTTGAGACCACGGGCGCGACTCGAACACTGTACCGAATAACGAGCGTTGAGGTGAGCGACCTTGGTCTTTGACTATGCGAATGCAGTCTCCACGTCGCTTTAAAGAGCAGAGTAGTGCGTTGGAGCCTACCTATTCCGCACTTCTTGGACCCTCCTGGCGATCATGCGACGATTGTTACCGGACGCCTAAACATTGTTGGCAGGCGGCAAGCAACAATCCCGCGACCCAGAAAACACATAACATAGGCTTCGAGATGAACAATATGTACTGATCCTTGCCGTTTAGTATACAGTGCAGTTACCACTTTATAATCCGCCCAACGAGGTCGACAAACACCAGTTGGGGTTACCATGCGACACCGAGTGTTGACGACAGAGATAAACGGGAGAAAGAAAAAAAAAAGGAAAGAAAAGAAAAACACCAAGAGACAGCGCGACATGGAGCACGAGCAACACTGAAAGCGAGACAATGGGAAACAGGTATATCGAACAAGACGTTGTTGTGGGCGTGATAGGGCGAGATTGCAAATGTCGTGAGAAAGAAAAAGCAAGGTGAGCGATACGAGACAGCGAGGAATATGGAAGCGTCAACAGCCATGCATAACACTACGAAAGCAAAAAGCATTCCATGAAAATCGGGGTATTGACAAGAGTCCACTAATCAAAGAAACCAGAAATGGCGACCGAATGCAGGGTTCCTGTGGTTGTCCGGTCAACAAGGTCTGACAAGGGGGTTTGATGACGGATGTGAGATGCTCACCTCGTTAGAAGGATAATCTAGGTCATTGATTATCCGTTTGAGATCCGGATATGGCACATGACCCAGATGACGAAGACTCTGAAGGGGGTTGACTTTGTAATTGGCCATGAGATTCAGGGAATGTCCTCATATGTTGGACAGCAGATATATTACCCGGTTCTACAACATACTTGATACCAGTCTGCGAGGGATGAGAAGTGAGGACACTTTGATCGCAGGGTGCCATATACTGTAGTCGCAGGGGAGTGCCCGTGGATGATGCCGGCGGTATGATTACTGGTGGGGATGACATGGCGGCGAACAACAAGCTAGACGCAGAAGCTGGCATCGGCCGAGTCTGGGGATAGGTGGGGAACGAGCTTTGGTCAATAGATGGCTGTCCGAATCGAACAGATGGTTGCCCAGGCATACTGGCGTCTTGCCCCACACTCGCGGGAAGTAAACCTTGTTGGTACCGGGGGGACTGCGAAGGATACGGACTCCCCCCACCTGTTCGTCGAGTTGTAGAACGAGTGCGACCTTCTCCAACCACATGGCCTTGGTTCCGTAGTTCGGGGTCAATCTGTGTGTCTTCGATAGGTGTGGCAGAGGATCGGCTGGGTCCTACACCTTGGATGGGATCCAGAAGGCTCGAACAGTCTTCACCCATCTCAGATGCTTCTTCATCCTCTTCCTCCGAAGCAATTATCCTGTTCTTGGGTCGGCGTTTCCTAGTGCGCTTGTAACCCTCCCCTCCAGATACATCCAACTGCCAGTAGCTCCCCTTTCCAGGTTCCGTAATTAGACGAGGGACACGTCGGAAAACTTTGTTCAGAGACAGGTTGTGCCGGATAGAGTTCTGCCCACGAGCGATGACGACTGTCAGTCGGGCAAGAGCACATCAAGAAACTGCATACCTTCCAAGCCTTTTCGTGCTTATGATCCCGAAACCACTGGAACCGGTTTTCAAGCTCGGCGTAAATTTCCTGTAGTGTCAACTGTTTGTTTGCGCTTCCATAGATAGCTAGCTTAATGAGCAACGGTAGTGGGATGGATGGTTTCTCCCCTGGAGGAGGGTCGGGTAATGAGCACAGATCGATGGGCTCGTGTGTTGCGAATCCGAGTTGTTGGCGCAAGTATGGGCCTGCATCAGGAAAAAGAGAGCGACCGCCGTCATTGGGGATGCGTGACACGGAGAACGTGGAAATGCCCGGGGATTGATTGGTGGCAGGAATCGAAGCAGACAAAGGTTCGTGGGAAGAGGTTGCGGGGTACTTTACTTCGGACGGAGTGGCAACCCGTGCAGTGACGTTGTCAAAAATCTCGGGCGATAGTAGGCTGTCTACCGGGTAGCCTGGAGGGGCAGCATAATATGATTCTCCAGAGTTTGAAGGATGTTCTTCATAGCAGACATGTTCTAGGCCAACGCGATGTTGTCCGTGATAGGCTGGATAGTGCTGTGAATATGTGGCGTGTTGGTGGGGTAGTGGGGTATGAGAAAACTGGGCTGTAGGCTCTACAAGATAATCGTGTGGAAGATGGTGACTGGAAGTGAAGGAGGAAGGGGAGTTGCTCCAGTCGCTCTCAGCGCTGTAATGCGATCCCGAGGGACTGGTTCCGCCCTCGTACATCCGAGAAGTGCAAAAGCCCAATATTTACCTACAAAGCATGTGACTTGATGTGAATTTGTCTTGACCAGTCGCTTATTGCTAAAGAAATAAACCCGTGCGGCAGGACAAAATAATGCATGCTTCTTATAAACAATTTATCATAGGCCATGACGTCGGACGACGGTATGCCAATTAATGAAATAATTTGCACCACAATTAAATTTACTTGACGGCTTGTTAGACGGATTCGGTCACCAGTCCGGCTCTTGCTGTGGCCTCGCCGGTGATGCTCCTGAAGTGCTTCATAAACGGATTCGGTACCAGATTCTTGCTGTGGCCTCGCCCGTGATACCCCTGAGTATCTTCACACCGAACCACACCTGGATCACCCCTCCTTCTCGCACAAACTACCACAGCATTTCGATAAAGGTCACTTACTATAATTTCTCTATTACAAAGGTCCACATGGAATACAAATGGAGAAAGGATATGGTGGGACATATTTCCATAGGAGTAACAACCACAGATGCTTCGACAATTAAATATTGTAAAAAAATCCTAGCTTTCCAGAATGTATTTGTGCACTACATAGATGACCATGGTCGTCCTACAAACTTTGTTTCGTCAATTATGATGGCTTGCCAGTGGCATCACTTCATCAACAATTTAATTTGAAACAGTTGCTAAATGGGAGAACCCGACACAACAGGCGCCGAATCCTGCATTCTAATGGGTAGCGGTGCATCCTCATGCAGAATCCCATGATGAGCGATAGCAGTGATGACCGGCAAGACGCTCAACAGAAGAATAATAACTGCAAGGGCAGGAGACCGCACATCGAAGACGAGCTCAACACAAGCCATGCAGAATATACCAAAAAGAGGTATAATGTACAGAAACCTGGACAGAGTAGGGTGCTTCTGAAGGTAATTTAAAAATCATAACGAAAAGGTAGCTATTTTTGGAATACTTACCTGCAGGAAACAAGCGTTGACGGCGAGACGAAGACTGATGCTGTAAATAAGATGTGCCAACAATGCTGGCAGTAAAAGTTTAGATCCAGAAATCGCGAGGATCCTACACAACAAACGACATCAGTGATGCTTAGATGTATGCAGGACTCAGAAAGATTCACGCGAGGAGTAACATGAGCTATTCGATCGGAAGTGTCAGTTAAGCTTGAGGGTATTGGCAACGCAAGGTACGTACTGAGTTAAAGGAGAACTTGAGCAAATCCCCCAGGTCTCTCTTGAGGTCGGAGAAGGGGTGCTGTTGTTCTGGGTTGCTTCCCCGCGGGGAACGACACAGTATGCGAAGGTAGCAAATGGCGCAAAAAGACATGATGAGACAAGATGCGGATAATGAACTTCAATGTGGAATTTAATAAGAAAAGTAGCAGACGATTGCTCATGGACGCAGATAAATAGTTATCGGAGACCCTGGAACACAGCCTGAAAGCTTAAAATCTATGGTGCGGGAAGGGGCAATCCCACGAAAACGTAAATCTTTGGTGCGGGAGGGAACAGCCCCCGGTCTGGTTCATTGAACTTAAAACTCGCTTTGTACACCCACTGGGAAACTTCCCTCGCAAGGAGCCTGTGGCAGGGCGCCATCTTCCGTTCCGCAAACGACAAAGTCCGTAAAACCGGGAAACATTGCCATATCAGTAAACTGCTCGGCCCTGTAGTCGGAAGATGCTATTCGAAAAGCAATATTTGCAGCGTGCCGATACACGCTTGATCGGAATGTCGTAAACCACGTTGTCGAAGTTAAAGTTTTGCGGAAGTGAAAACATAGTCTGTGTACCAGGTAATACCATAAGTTTCGGACCTTCACAGAATCGGAAAAGA
>JBBPKE010000145.1:0-35011 GCA_038089095.1 Tylopilus orsonianus | reverse complement strand
GTCAACTATTTATAAGTAGCTATCTGGTGCACAGACCAGGGCTGTATATAGCCATAACTATATAGATCTACTATCATGAAGCTGACTCAGATGGCCTATTAGATTACTGCTTTAATGTAAGGCTCTGCAATTACTTCACAAATACAGTCATTGCCATGATCATGTAGCAACTGCTACATTCACTAACATGGCAATAGGATAGACATTGATGCACATGCATGCCCTAGTGCTATGTTGCACTACAGGCACTGGGGTCTTGGCTATGAAAAAGTGCTAGTTTGCTAATGAACAATAATAGGGCAAGTTAAGGTTTAACAATTTAGAAAATGGCTGTGCACATACTAAAAACCCATATGAAATTCACATAAGAGTATGGGTATGGGTGTGGATAGCCAGAGAGGCAACCCATACCCACACCCATGGCATACCCACATTCACAATCCATATGAGTTACCCATACCCATGTATTTCCCTAGTGCAATCTGTACACAGCCACCCAGGGTGCTGCAACCTGGAAGGTCTGTGGTCCAAAAAGGTCAGTTTGCTGATGTACTCGAGCCCACATGTAGTTGGGTTTCTCGCTCGATAGGTAAATATAGTTAATCCGTTGTTCACGCGCGACGACTGAGTTCTCTCGCTCAATATTCGGGTACTGTCCCGAAGTATATTTTTATCACTGGCTACCATACCTTCAGTGCATCGAATCACACCGTACTTCCCACACACCTACTCTCGTTGCATCAGCGGCGTGAGCCCGGATCATTGTTCCGGCGGTCTGCGGCCTCGTCATGTGTTGTTCTCATCCGATTCTCGGATATGCGACCTTATTGTATTGATTACTGCACCCTGCTTGACCAACGCAAATTGGTTCCTTTAAATAGTACCGAATGATGACAACTGCTTGACACCCTCATTTAGATAGTACGCCCCAGGTGAGCGCAGTCAATGTCAAGACCTCATCATCTCTGAAGCTGCACCAGTATTATTTTTGAACAATGCCTGGAACAGCTTTGCCGCCCTTCCCAACAAACGTTCAGACTCACCCGTTACTTGTCATTGACTTTGAGCTCCTCAAGGCTGGTGATCGCACGGAGATTGAACGGCTCTGGGATGCCGCAACCTCCATTGGCTTTTGGTAGTAAGTAGTTGTAACTTTCTTTGGTCGTTCGAGACGATACCTGAGTCTTTTCAGCCTCAAAAACCATGGTGCCGATAAGGAAATTAGCAACATGTTTGATGTCGGCGTGGAGACGATGGCGCTCCCTTTCGAAGAGAAGATGGAATTTGAGCAAGGAGATGAAGGGCGGTCGTTTGGGTGAACATCACCAGCGTCAACTCGTCTTGATTCAGAGGCACTGACCAACATATCTAGATATAAGAAGGCTGGCGCGAATGCGGTTGATGCCACAGGGTGAGTTTATATCGGCTGTGCAGCCTTTGTCTGGTCGACGAGGATGTTTGGGATAGTCGACTTGACGCCGCGGAGTTCATCAACATTGCAAAGGACGACGTACTTGCATTCCCGAACGTTGTTCATAGGACTTACCCAAGTCCAGTGAGCGCGGCCGTTCCGGCTGTCGTTGGTCCGTTTTTGCGCAAGTCTCTCGATGTCAACAACACGCTCCTCGACATCTTTAACAGCAAGTTGGGTTTGCCGGAGCGCACTCTTGGGCAGCTGCACTCCAACGAGGAACACAGTTGCAGCGAAATACGTATCATCAGAGCTCCACCGTTACCTGGGCACTTGCTCGCGGATAAGGCGACACTGGGAGCTCACACCGACTTTGGATCTCTGGTGAGCTGAAGGTACTTTGACCTTGCAGGAAACGTAGGTGCTGACAATCTCATCAGTCATTCTTACATAATAGGCTTGGCGGCTTGCAAGTCATGCCTCCTGGTCACACGGAATGGTTCTATGTCAAGGTTCGCTCCGTCAACTTTGTCATTTTGCGTCACCTCTCACGTACGCCGTATCATAGCCTCTTCCGGGTCATGCCATCTGCAACGTTGGCGATGCGCTCTCCGTTTTCAGCGGTGGTATCCTGCAGTCCAACATCCACCGCGTTGTACCTCCCCCTGGCACTCAAGGCGAACACGAGCGCTGGTCTCTTGTGTTCTTCACTCGTCCAGGCAACTCCAGAGTCCTCCGTGCGCTCGTAGAAGATAGCCCTGTTGTTGCGGAAGCTGTGCAGAAGAGTCCCGAGCGCGATTTCGACACGGGTCAGACTGCGGCTGAATGGTTCACTCGACGAGTTAAGAATCAGAGAATCAACAATAGGAAGGTCAGTTGAACAAAGCTCCTATTCGCTGCGAGCAACGTCGTGTTCGTGTCTTTTACTGACGTGTTTAACAGGGACCCGAAACTTGGGCGGCGAGCAGAGGTACGGAGCATACTCCCACAGCTGCGTGAGAATATACGTGGACGAAATGCCATTGGTTGAAATTTAGCCGCCCTTTGCCTTCTTGTTCAGTCTGTATTCTAGATTTCCGATGTAGCTACCCAGGCAGGTGGCATTAGGTTAAGTTGTGTTTTGGCTAGGTTGATATATGCCCAAATTAGAGATATGTTTCTGATTGCCTGTACTCGTTGCTCCATAGTGCTGCTGAAATCCTGACTAAGTTAGTTATGGAGACTTAACTGGTCTGACCAAGTGTCCGTTCCTTGAATCGGTGCAGATCGGAGCAACCCGCAGAGAAGGTTCTAAGGTTCAGAAAACCGAAATACACTGGGAATGGTGTGATTTTTTTTGCACTCTACAGTGTGGGGAAGGAAGACAATTAAGATTTGAATGTGGAGATTCCACAGACTGGAAAGGAAACCACGCTCTAATGCCGCCGACTCCACTATGCCAGTGGCTTGTTATCCTTTTGAGCTGAGATGCGATGACACCCTAAAATTAGCACTTGCAGACGGGCAAAACCGAACGATAAACGCTCACACATGGTAATTCGGTCACCAAGCGAGAGTGCGATGCCTTGCGTTTTGCTTCGAATTCGGACGTGTCCCACAATCGTACCTGCTTCCGTTCGTTCAATGCTGAGATTGGCAAGCGCGTCCTCGCCTGCATAGTCGAGTATAAAAATTACCATCAATTCCAAGCTTTCGCACGGAAATTGAAAAAAAAAAAAAACAGACTTACCAAAGAGACTCCTCGCGTACATGTTGGCAGAGAGGAAATCGCATTCGCCTGACATGGCTCCCTCCGGCGTCAAGCACGACATGTTGGTCGACTTCATGACATGCTTAAGATAGTCGCGTGGATCACTTTCGGTTGGACCACGTAAGCGTATGTGTCCACATAGCGTCAGATAGGGAAACATACGTCATGTTCGTCGATACATTGACTCGATTTTCCCACTCGAACTCTGTCCACATACTTCGGAACTTTGGGTGTTGTTAGCAAGTCAAAGTGCGAACAAAAAACATTTTCTAGGATTACCTGGGCCTCATTGCAGTAAGCAGGCTTAATATAGTCCATGATGTCGATATGAATGTCATTCAGGATTACACAGCATTCCGCGAGACCAGGTCCCTCCCAAAGAATGCTTCCAAAGATGACACCCGTCTCTGTCGAGGAGACTTTGATGGTGGCTTTGATACTCTGAAAGCCATGGGGAGCGATAGTATAGACTGCGGGTCGTTCAACAAGTTTGAGATCTCCCAAGGTAGCGAAGTCAAGGCAGAGGTTTTGCAAGGTATTGGGTGTTTGATTAACAAGAAGTACGTCTGGGTGGGTGTGAGCAATCGGCGTGTTCCAATCCAAGAGACCTCGGCACTCACCAAGGAGAATGTCGAAGCCATGCATCTTAACATATGCCTCGGCGTATATCGGGTCGGAGAAGCCTAAGGAAAATCCAAATACTACGGCGTAGTCCTAATGAATTCACTCACCTGTAAGCTGCGATATCCTGCTCAAGTTAGAGATGAAATCTTCTTGGATGTCAGCTGCACCAGTAGCTTTGCCCAAATCATCGGCGTACTACATACTTTCAGACGAGGAACAGGACGACAACCTTTTATCTCACGTTTATCGTATCATCTGCTGACTTCTTCGAGAATTGGCGGAAGTCGAGTAGATCGTCAACCTGCACAATCATCTCGTTGGCGCTCTCAGCTTCTTTCTTTTCCGCTGCACGTTTCTGCTTGAAATATCAATCTTTTAGAGTCGATCCCCGGTGAGGAATCAGGACGCACCTCCTGAGCGCCCAACATCTTGCTGTATGCGACGCGGGTATCCCTTAGAAAAATGTCGTTAACTTCACTATGCTCCCTCAGTTCACTCAAGGTCTGGATGCAGCTTAGAATCCGCTCATTGGAGTCCTCGTCGATCGGGACCGTGACAAATTTCGATTGGCCAACACGGATGACGGAAGTCATGATGAGCATTACCTAGTAGAGTGGATGCCATGAGATGGTGCACAAAGAAGACAGCGTTTACTTACCTCCGCACGCAGAGCATTGGCTCTAACGCGGTCATCGCTTGTTTCATCGTACCGGAGGGCGAGCTTCGTCAAGCAAGCCGCAAGAACAGCGCCCGTGAAGAAATCGCCACCCAAGATCAGCGCTAAGAACAAAATGAGCCGCTATTAACCAGTGCAAGTGGTGGATAGACAAACCCCTGAGTGGCGGTTTCGACTTCCCAGTGAAAACATTAGCAGGCGCAGACGTTGTGTAGGATGTTTCCGTCGCGTAGGTTCCATCTGCCAATACCTTCGGTCTCGTCCCTCCCCTTTGGCCGGTGACAGTATCATCTTCACCGCCTTCGGTCAAACTGTTTCCCTCCGCCTCCCACATCTCGGCGGCTAAGATTGGAACCTCCCCGAGCACACCTCGAACCTCGGTCATCGCTCGCTCAATGTCGCTTGCGCCTTCCACATACTCTCCCAGGATCCAAAGGACACCCCTTAATACCTTCCCACTTTTCACACTACTAAGTGTGGCCGTTAATTTTTCGGTGATCGCTGGGCGGAGAGGTGGGAACTTCTCAACGACTTCTCTAACGAAAGCAGCGACATCCAAAGCGGAAGGGTTGTTGGAGTCTCCAAGGAAATCCATCAAAGCATGGACTACACTTGCAGCAACTTCCGAGAATTTGATCGCCATGACGTGAATGCTTTGGATCAAAAGTTGACGGTACTCCGGTGCCTATCCAAAACCGGTCAGTATTGTTGCTTCTATGTTAGAAGTGACAATCGAACCTTGTCATAGTCATGTTCTTGCGTCCGCTGGAGCTGTTTCTTGAGGAACAATACAACCTCTTCAACATTCCGGGTAGAAGTCATACTTAACACTATAGTCATTGCTTTCCGGCGTACTTCCATATCGGCGCTAACTCATATGTTAAGCAGGAGGGGTTGAAAGTGAACACAACTTGCCTCGAGAGAACTTGCAGTACGTCCATGATGAGTCCGTCCAATACAGCTCCGTGCTTCGAACGCAGTGCATCAAGTCTGTCGAGGACAATGAGCTTAACATTGTTGTCGGATTCCTTGATGACCAGGTTTACGAGACATGACGCCGCGGCTTATAACACTTAAATTCTACACAATGGTTGAGTTCGGAGAAGACTAAAGATGTACCTTTGACTGCAGCAGGATTCTGAGTGAGCGTAGTAAGTGTGGTTGCGGCTTCATACGTTACTGCATGAGATGACGAATTCAGCAGTTCGAACATGCAACGAATATACCGTGGCTGTTTCAACATCGAAGGCGCTTAGCACGAACGCAATTATATGCGCCGATATTGCTTACTTTATGGGTCGTATCATTTATGCAATCCATCCGGGCGACTTCGATGACAGCCATCTGTAGTCCCTCGTCCATTGAGGCAACACCGTCCCAAATACTTCTTAGCCACTCCACTGCTTTGCTCATTGCAACATTGGCGAGAAACACGAAGGCGTTACGCTTGCACGTTGCGTCGGATTCTGCAGCGAGGAAGGTCTGCATTAGCTCCGCGGCATCCGGAACGAGAGACTCGTGTTCGCGATGAACGGTATAGAGAGCAAAGACAGCAGCCTTGCGGACATACGAATGGCGATGTTCAAGGTTGGCACGAAGAATGGGAATGAGAGGTTCGAGGAGTTCGAGATCTTTCGAAATTTTTTGGAGGAAGCGAAGGGTAGCACCGCGGATATATTCGTTGGGATGTTGCTGGAAATATGTATATTAGTCATTCAATAATCATTAGTAGAACCAAGCGCACGAGGTCATTGCGAATAGCATTGCTGAAAGATCCAATTGAGAAGGAGATGGGAAGGCGAATAAAGAGACACGCACACAACCAAAATCATCTCTTGCTTTAACTTTCCATTATCATCGTATTTCGGACAGACTTCCCAATAAAAGTGAAGCAGCTTCTTTAGCTGTTTGTGTTTTGAGGGCATGATGTATTGGATGATGGGCATCAACAGGGCAGGCTAGCAAGACACATGCACGAAGAGTTAGTCAAGGATCTAAGCCGCAGGAATTCGAGCGCATGAACACACACCTGAGGATTGCCATTGATAGTCGCGACAATAATTTTGCGTAATGTATCCAGTTTATCCTCATCAGAGCCCTTCTCGAGAGCTGACCGTAACTCCTGCGTCGAGGGAGTTTCCACAGTATCTTCGAACACAACCGTGTAGCATGGAGCCTCTCCTGATGCCATGTTCTTGTCGACGCTGCTGTTGTCAACGTGGACCTGGGGAGCAGAAAGCGACCTACCAGAGTAGGTGTGAATATATTACCGTTTTTGTAACTTTACACTTTGATCTCCTGGCAGCAATTGTCGGTACACTGACTTAGTTCATGCACAGTATGAAAGGTCAGCCTGATTACACAATGATGACCATGACTTGCATGTCACCGAGAAACTGAGTCTATTCGAGTTAGAAAGGCGGTCATGAAAAATGTTTACAGTCATTCATCACCATTTGCACCGGCAATTTTTCAAGGACTCGTGTGCTACAATATCGAACAGCAAACATGATAGATCAAACATCACGAAGTTATTTGTATACTACATCTAAACCCTGTCCCAAAAACATATGAGCCTCATCACAGGTAGAGTACAGATAGCCGCTGCTGTTCTGTTTTGTTTGTACTGCACCGTCTGCGCCAGAGCGAATGGTATACATTACTTTACTCTTTTCCGTACCGTTCGGGACTCGGGAGAAGTGCGCCCGCCACTCGGTTCTGCAGGCCATCTTGCCAGGGACGAGCCGAGACCAAATTATTCGAATTGAGTTCCCTCTTGATATCCGGGTGACAGCGAAGGCCATGCCCCTGAACATTGTCGTAATTTCCATTTCTCCGATCATTCCCTGTGCTTTTGTTTTGCTCGGGCGGTAGCAAGTCAGCGAAGACTTCGGTAGGTCTTGCCGTAATATATCTTGTCACGTAAGCGTCATAAAGTACATTGCACCATTCAAAATCGGCTCTTCACAGGTTCATAGACCAGAGTTAAGCATTCAACCCGCGGGCGGTGTGCAATTTCAACACGAATACCAAGTCAAATGGCTAGGCACTCGGTTCGCCTATGGGACAGGTTCAATTACTGGCATGTCAACCTGAGCGCTGTTGAAATTTGAGATGCGCTCACCGCCAGAGATTATGAAAAGCTAACGGAATATGACAGAAAGAGTAGTAATTGTTTTTATTTGTCAACCGCCCGAACTTTCGATTATCATCAACGAGGACAAATAACGTAGAAAAGGTCCAGCCCACCAACTACATTCTTCAGTGATCCTCCCGTGTTCACGTCCTCTCATTTGACTTTTTCGTGCTTTCTCCTCATTCTCAAGATGCACCTCCCTGGTGATGTGACTACTGTCGCTACAGTCTACGGTTCGATCCTACTTGGCACCTGCTTCGGATGCGCGTAAGGTCTCGGTGGTACTAAGTCACCGTCGCACTGATGTCTTTGTGCAGTCTCACTGGCATTGTCTTTGTGCAATCCGTTCTGTACTACAAACTATACCCCGGCGACTTTGTGTGGACAAAAGTTTTAGTGCGTCCATGCTCTTCCTTTTTTTTTTTTCATGCAGATTTAATGAGGCACTAAGGTTTTCGTGGTTTGGGCCTTTGACTTGATGCACACAATCTGCATCGTCACTGCAGTCTGGGAGTCAGTCATTACAAATTTCAATAAGCCGGAAAACATGGATGTCATCCCATCGTAAGCACTACTGCCTTTTATGATATTTTGTGTTCAACTATTTGTAGCGCTCTTGGGGTATGTGTACGACCTTTCGAGTAGGGAGGTTCCGACTAGACTATCCTTCTCAGCTTTCTGTGGCCGTTACTGCTGCGGTTACGTTCATGGTTCACTGGTTAGTCGTTTATTGGATTACCTGATTGAATGGTGCCGAAGAACCTATTTCATTGCAGCTTCTTTGCAAACAGAATTCGGATGCGTAAGTAGTCGTTCGCGGTGTATTTCACATTTTTAATTTATCTGCAGTGACGAAGAAGTGGTACATCGCCGCTCCCGTGGCACGTGTACTTTCTTTACTATTTATCGTTTTCTACTAAGATGACGCTAGGTCTTCCTTGCGTTCCTGCGTTTGTGTAAGTGACTAGTCCGAACACCAACGATCTGCCTGCTGATAGTTCCCTAGTTTCTGCTTGCGGTAAGCATTACGCCTTCCATGAATGAAGGAATTCATTCAGATTCCTCATGTACTGTAGTATCAACAGGCGAGATGTGAGTTGCTTTCCTTTATTGTCAGTCATTCCTTATCTCAAGGGAATACAGTATTCGCTTGAAACACTACTCTTTATTCATCAAGCCATACCCTTCGGTAAGGGACTATTGATTTGGATATCTCCCGTTTGTGATGTCCTGCAGTGGGTTTTCACGACGGGTGTAACGCTTTCTGCGTCGGTGGAATTCATAATAACTACGGTCATGATCATCTTCCTTGGCAGCAGAAGAACTGGATTTGCAAAGTAAATGATGACATCGTTCATAGCGACAATTGCTCATGATTAGTCTCCCAGCATGAACCACGTTATCAACTCCTTGATTTTATACACACTTGAAACCGGCAGTGTCACATGGTATATCTTTCTGAACCATTTGGCTCGTTCTTCATTAATCTTCTTTAATCAGCCTCGTAACTATAGCCTCTTTGATCTGCGTTTGTATACCTATTCCTTGTGGTATTCATTAAAGCTAACGTTGACCCGTATCACAGTGGATTCTCATGCGCCATAACTTGATTTTCCTTGGGATGCACTTCGCGATTGCTAAGCGTATGCTTTTGATTCTCTATCACTAAGGATGTGAAATTGATACCAAATGCAGTGTACGCCAACTCGCTCCTCGCCACGTAAGCTGGTCCACATAGCTCGTTTACCACTACTGATTCTAATTTTTATCCAGACTGAACACGCGCAAACGTCTAAGAGTTGATCGGATGTGCTCCAGCGAGCGAGAGCAAAACAACATCCTTACACCGTTGCCTAGCCCTCTCAACAGGAGTCATTTCTCGGTACGTCGCTTTCTAAAATACTGATGTATTTAAAATAATCTGCTTTAACTCTTTGACAGAACCGCATGCTTGGTCCAACTGCCACGCAGAAGAGCGTACGTATTTGGATTTTGCCGTCATTTCTCTTTCAGCCACTGACGATTTTCAGGTACAGTTAAATGTCAACGTTGAGACGACGGTCGTCTCGCAGATTGACGAGGACAAGGATCACTGTGATATTGAGGCCTCCCCCACTCTTACCACGATCGATGAAGATGGGCAGTATAAGGTCTTTGACCGAGACAGTTCTGACAGGATGGACGAAAAACACCATCCTATTGTCTAACAGTGTGCGAGTAATGGATATACCTGTTCGAGAGATTTGTCAACGCTATCATGATGCTCTTCCATGTTTCATGTTTCAATATCCTCTTGACTACTGTAACATATTTCGATAGTCCCTAACATACTTTGTTCATCCTACCTTATTCGCGCTTTCGCTTTACTCAAGCTTTCCCACTGTTGTCTGGGCATGATTTTTGCTTTCGACGTGGAGGGGGCTATGCTCGTGCTTACTACAATGACAGATGCACAAAAATACCATCCTCCAACTGAGTTGTGTGCGAGTGACCATGCCGCCTTAGCTGTACTTCTAATGTATTTCATATTGTGATGCATTTAGCGGGTAATATCTGAGCCACCTATTATCATGGCATGATATTTTACAGTGTGCTGGTTACTTCAAATTGTTGAATTGGTGTTTGAAACTACTGACATGACTCAACAGTTATCGGCATAGGGAGCTTCAGGCTTCATCAAGGGCTAAGGCTTTCATGGCCGTAATTGCAATGATAGTGCTTATTGTTCAGGGCTTAAAATCCAAAAGTAAATCACGCAGTCAGTCTGCGATTTGACGTACCAATACTAAGTGATAGCCTAAGGTACGGGTCCGACTCGTCAGGTACCCGGACGCCCTCAGGCCCAGGGACGATCATGTTCGCTAATTTCTATCTTTTTCATACACTGCTGCCAGGGTGCCCATGCCATGGCTCAGCTGACAAGTCGACAGTACCTGAGTCTCAGACCACTTTCTTTGAAGCTGCTCATTCAACTCCTTCGCGTGTTTCCGGCTAAGGTTAAGTCCTTGGTTACTGCACACAGGTTCAGGCTCACACGTTAGCAGTGCTCAATTCGGGGCTCAGCTGGATGTGAGAGCAGAATCAAGAGTTGGATTACACGTATCAAACCGGGCCGGCTACTTGTGTTTGTTCTGCATATCACCGTGTTAAGTGGGCGACCTGCCGACGGCGACGGGTGCTCCTCGAACAGTCCCTCTGTCGTGTTACCAAACAAATTTACTTTGAGTTTCACTGTGTTAACCATATCTGTCGTCAGGCTTGAATTTAATTCTGAAACGATCCCTTTCCAAAGGCTTGACTCCAGCGGTCCCTCCGTTCTATCTCACTGGATGTATGCCTGATAACATGTCTTGGATGTCTTACAGATTACTGGTAGTCATGATCTAATGCAGGGCTAACTCTTGGGGGACAGTTACCGGTGACCCAGCCAAGGTTCATTTTGAAATTTCGTTCTCACTATTGACCACTAGTAGTTAACTAGGTTACTGAAGGGCCGTTATCAGGACATTATCGAAGTCGCCTTTGAGGATGGTGTCAACATTGTTGATACGACTAGGGTGTACGCAAAAGGCGGGAAATGTTAGCCTGAGTTTTCGCGAATTTTCATCGTGCAAGGACAAATAATTACCAGGGGACGTGTCAACAAGGAACCTTGTCTCCGTCGTACAGACACAATCGTCACCACAATGTTGTTCCGGGGCCTCCGCAGTGATCCAAATAACGGTGGTCTCTTTGGGGAAACGGTATGTTCACGGTAGGTGACCTTATGTCAGAATTCGGGTTTCAGGTTCGTGCAGCATCATTGAGGGCACTAAGGAATCTTTGAAATACCTTAGTCTTGACTATGTTGACGTCACCTTTGCCCACTGCTCAGACATATCAGGTAAAACTGCCACGGCTGTTCGAGGCGACCAATAATGATTAAACCTTGTCAACAGTATCTACAGAAGAAATTGTTCGCGCTTTCAGTCGGATAATTGAGAAGGGCTGGGCACGTTTCCTGAGCTCCTGGCCATGAATGCTCACTCAGCTGTGCTTGCTAGGCTCACCACTGAGCAACATCTGAATGGTCCGCACATGAAACTGAAGAGGCGCATCGCAAGTGTGACGAGACAGAAGTGGGGTCGTATGCTCAATTATTACTCAGATGTTGCTACTGTGCTCGGTCTACACGCCCCAATTGTTGAACAGTGTACGCACGAGTACGTTGCTTCGTGCTTGACTCAGCGTGTTCAGCAACTCCTCGTACACCATACTGCACCGCGGGCGCCCAGAGATAGAATACCGGCGTGTGGTATTGCCAAGCATGGGGATGTCGGCTCAATTTGTACAGGCCCATTATACAAAAAGTACGAACTCAGTACAGCTGTTTTCTCGGCTCTTGCGAGTGGCTTACTGACTGTGAAGGTGGGGACAAAATTATAACGAAATTACAACAATGATTCCGTTCGTATCACAGCACGTTAATAGCATCCCAGAAGATACCCGATTTTCAATGCACTCGAACCTTTTCAGGGACAATCGACAGTCTCCAAAAAGAGGGAGGCCTTACGAAGATCAGGAAAGTTAAAGAGATTTCAACCTTGGCCGGACGGGGTGGGTTGATCGAAAAGCCTTCCCCGTGCTTCTATCCCATTACCGAACACAGTTCGGGAGTTCAGTCACTCACCCGCTTTGGCTTGGGTGGCAAGGAATCCAAACTCCCGTACCGTCATCCTTGAGGCGCCTAAGCCTGAGCAGGTCTTTAAACAACTTGAAGGCTCTCGACGTGATTCCCTAGCTGGCGCCAGAGATTCTCGATGAGATTGAGACCATTCTCGAAAACCAGCCAACACCACCAATATGTAGCATCGCATTTTCTGAGACCGGATTACTTTGTTTAATTGATCTACGGCCTACCTTTGGACGTCCACCCCTCGACCCGTGAGGCTCCGTTGGCATAAAGTCACTTTTCAAGGGACGGGTGATCATGCAGTAAGAACCAATGAGGAATAAACCGTTATCGAGGGAGTGTGCTTACCAGGAACTTTGACGGTACGACTAATTTGGAGCCTGTGATAATAATATAACGCGGACGTGGAGTTCCGTGAACCCAATGTTACTATAAAAATTCTCATCCGCGGCCCGGGACAGATTGTCCACTGTCGCTCTGGAAAACTCGCACGTACCCCCACATAGATCACGAAACACCATCTGCCATAGGCCGGCATCTACAGCGCCTCGCTTAGGCGAGCACCCACATGCGCAATGCTTCCACGTGACTCTAACACCTGATCCCGGTGCCCAAAAGGCCCGATGAATATTGATATTGCAGCCTTATTAACCGGGTCCAGGAATAGGTCGGCTCGTTCGATTCACAGGCACCGTGGCACACCATCACTGGTCTGTGACCTCTCCCTCATTAGCATGAGCCTGTCGGTCGGTCCGATGGTTTTTGCTTAGCGATGTCATCTTTATTGGGTGCCTATATAATTGAAATCCAACACTTCGATGTTGTGATCCACCGCTATCGGCCCCACTTCCCACTGAACGTCTCCTGAACGATTGTCATGTCGACCGTCAAGTACGAATTCGATCCCAAGGGCATGCTATTCCGCCGTCTCGGCCCTAGTGGCTTGCGAGTTCCTGTCTTCTCACTTGGAGGCTGTGAGTAAGACGATGCTGCTGTAGCTCGATGGTGTCTCTGAACCATCAATCGCACCATAGGGTTGACTTTGGGAGGGACCGTTATTGGTGATCCGGTCAAGGTAATCTGCAATGAAATTGTGAAGGTGTGGTAGGTGACCTAACTTTCATGCATCCCAGGAAATTATCAAAGTCGCCTATGAGAACGGTATCAACATGTTCGATACTGCTGAGGGCTATGCCAAGGGCCGTTCAGAAATTGAAATGTTTGTACTCATCTTGAGGAGTCTGTGTTCGTATTTCAAATTCTGATCAGTTCCCTAGGGGTCGTGTCATCCAAGAGCTCGGCTACCGCCGAACTGACCTGATTATCACGACCAAGTTGTTCTTTGGCACCCGCTCTGGTCCCAACGACACTGGCCTGTCTAGAAAACAGTAAGTCCATTACGAGTTGAGCTCCACCATAGGAGCTCTGACTCACTCGTCTCTCCAGTATCATTGAAGGCACTCAAGCTTCTCTCGAGCGCTTGGGCTTGGATTACGTCGATGTCATCTTCGCCCACCGTCCTGATTACTCCAGTCAGTATGGTGTTGTCGCGGTTGGCGTAGGTACTCATTCACCATAGCTCCTATGGAAGAAATTGTTCGCGCATTCAACTACGTAATCGAGAAGGGATGGGTGAGTATACTACCCGACTAAAGAATACATCTATCATCTCTATCTCAGGCGTTCTACTGGGCAACTTCGGAATGGTCTGCACGTGACATCGAGGAAGCATACCGTACGTGAATTCCGTGACCGGGAGGGCATGTCCTTATAGCTCCATGTAGATGTTGCTGACAAGCTCAACCTCATCGCCCCGATCGCTGAACAATGTCAACATCAGTATGTTTCGCTTTCTATAGACGAAAGATTAGACACTCAGAACCAGCTCAGTATGTTCCACCGTGAGCGTCCCGAAAAGGAGTACGCACCCGTATACAAAAAGTATGCCATTGGCACAACCGTATGGTCAGCACTGGCCAGTGGTCTTCTCACTGGGAAGGTATTTTGCGTTTCATCCCTATTGAGATTGATGTTCTCATCTTCCACTCTTTAGTACAACAACGGCATACCCGAAAACTCTCGCTTTGCTACACACTCTGACTTCTTCAGGGACACTCTCAAGAGTCTCAACGAAGAGGAGGGTCTCTCCAAGATTAGGAAGGTCCAAGAGCTATCACGTTTTGCAGAAACAGGTTTGTACCTGATGGCTGCTTTATTTCTCATGAACTGAGCTGAATGTATTCGCAGAACTCGACTGCTCCGTGACGCACCTGGCATTGGCATGGGTGGCTAAGAATCCCAACACGAGCACAGTGATTCTTGGCGCCACGAAGCCTGAGCAAGTCCTCGACAACTTGAAGGCACTTGACGTCATTCCCAAGTTAACGCCAGAGGTCCTTGAAAAGATTGATGTTATCTTGGACAACAAGCCTACACCGATCGTGAGGGTTATTCACTATGCATGCAATATTTGTTTACTGAAACACATTGACAGCCAACGTTCGGTCGACCACCGCTTGATCCCCATGGACGCGCGTAATTGGAGTGCGTTAGAGGTCATCAGTGTATCTGTACTTGAAGTGGGGCATTTGTTTACTTAACACACGCCATCCACTGCCTTTTACATTCTAAAATGAAGAGGGAACCTGTATGCCATGCGTGACTTTCGAGGCACGCTTGCCTTGCAAATTCGTCCATAGTTGGGACTATTCGGAAGTACGTCACTGGTATCAAGAAAGTTCTAGCATTTGAAAGTCAAAGGTCTCACTACTGGGGTAACCGGAGGCGAGACTGAAAAAAGATCAGTGCCATAGAGCCAATAACCTTCGGACTGGGTTTGGAAGAAACCTCGCAGGACTTGAAGAAGTGTCAATAATCACTCACTATCACGAGTCTGTCGGCTGTGCTGGGCTCCTCTGCTGCTGAGATGTTTTTTCGAGTCATATTTGGAACTACTGTACAGTGTGCAAGCGCTGTATAGCAGTCTGCGTGGCTCCTAAAGGCATGGTCGGAGCCAGCCTACGGCGTAGTAGCAACCATTATTGCGATCAGAGGTGCTGACACCGGTAGTCGTATCATAAAGGCGATGTCTCCGTTAGCTTGTCCGCGATAGTGATTAAACGCTGATCGTGAAGAATAAAATTACACTAGAGCCAAGTGGACTTCATGCTACTGTCGAAGCTGTAGCATTGTCACCAAACCTGAGCCGTCCCAGTGTTCTGGATAGCTACAAATTTCGGTGTAAAACCGATGGCAACAACTTGTCAAATGCAAGCCCTACGAATCGCAACACCATCCAATGATGAAGTATGTCTAGCAAGATGAGGGTGAGAGGTAATAATAATAAAGCACCTCACCAAATGACGCAGAACCACACCTCGCGAACATAGAGAAACACCGCAGGCAGGAGCATCAACAAGGGAATGTATGGCTGCCTTTTGTCTAGGCTGAAAATAGCGTAGGAGTTGATCAGATGATGGCCGCTGCGAGTCATGCCCGATGCTCTATGAAAATTTGGACTTACATTTTCAACAAGCCAACCGGCTTTTTTTATGTTAGGTGCCACTGCCTGAAGGGTGAGCAACGCCTTGTGCGTATCCTCCGTGTTCAGATTGCAATGGACACCATCTGCACAGGTTACTTTAAGTCGTTACAGTGGAAGACTAGGGGAGTCACAGGCGAGTCCGACGGTATGCGAGCCAGTTTTCTTCGTAAGCGTTGAAGAATTACAGGGTCAGTTTGTCAAGAACCGCAACTCGGGATCATGTTGATATGTACCGGGAGGTACCAAAAACGGAGGGAGTGATTGAAGGCCTTTCTAGCTAGCTGATCGCATAGAGGCTTTGTAATCATTCAACGCAGACTCGGTAGCGATTTAAGTTCAAATGCATGCTATCCTAGATTATGCCGATTCAAAATTGGAGACTGAGTCGAACAGTAGTCAAGTCGGAAGTATTTACCGGCGTAGTGTTCTGTAGGGGATAATCCATCAAGTTTCACCATATACGCACGTGCATGGGTGTTCTGGAGCCATTGCGACTGTTGTGTGTACCGTGTGGTCTTGAACAGGCCCCGCCCTACTAGTAGACGACGCGTCAAACACATGCCACTGCATTCAGCACAACTCTCTGAAACGGTTCAGTGTCCCGAAATCATACGAATGCATTATATAGCTGGGTAGTCGTACTTGTGGATAGTTTGCAAGCGCCAGAGGTGCTGATTGGTATGTCATATGACTTTTGACAGTGCGTCGTTACTCAAACCCTTCTTAGTGAGCATTTCAACAAGGTCGCAAATTGGATTATTCACCCACCGGCATGTCGGTCCTATCCCATATATATCGTTCTCTGTCTTCTGCTATCAGGACAACACCCCGCACCTACCTTTCTTGCCCCTTTGCTTCTGCCTCTTCGTCTTCACTCACACACCGACTCCAACTCCAAATGTCTTCTGTCGAAAAATTTGTCGACGTGAGTCTGTCTCTGTCAGGTCCATTCAGGATACTGTGCACTGAGTTCGTCGGTCCTTCGAACTCTTATTAGGGCAAAATCGGGGAGCACAAGATCGTTGTCTTCTCCAAGACATGGTGCCCTTTCTGCCGTAAAACTAAGGAATACTTTCGGGACAAGTACCCTGAAGAGGTCGTCGAGGTCGTCGAGTGCGTAACTTTTCCATGGACTTATTGTGGGGCCGAAAATAAAAATCACCACTCATGATCTTGAATAGACTAGACGAACGGGACGATGGCGACGCTATACAGGACTACCTGAAACAGAAGACGAATGCACGCTCCGTCCCTCGGACCTTCATCAGTCAGTTTCCTTTTCGTTCCCATCGCCACCGTTGATCAGTTATTGGCTCCTAGGTGGTGAATGTGTGGGCGGTAACGACGCTTTACAGGCGATGCCCAAGACCGAAGTCGATGCGTTGATTGCAAAGCGTGCTTAGTCCACTCATTCCGTTGTGAACTGTCTAAGAGAGTTTTGGTTGTATACCCCGGATAGACACCTCGCACGGCAGGTGGGGCTATAGGGGGGTCATGCGAAATCATTAAAATGTACATGTGGTCGTTCGAAAGTGCACCGAGAGAGAATCGGCAGGGATCGAGTGTTTTTGCGGCATGAATACGAGAGAGGCCAAATGCGGATTGCCGGCCTAATGGTAGTAAACGCCGACGTGAATGAGTAACTCTTCTAACAGGATCCCAAATCGCCACTCTCCGAGGAGCTACGGGCTTAAAATTAACGTCTGGTGCACGATCAGCTCCCCTGACCCGAGGACTGTCCGCGACACCCGACGGGTGACCGTAAAGCAGCGAAGAAACAGAGTTCGGGGGACAGGGACATTGCCACGAGTGACCCGGGACATCTTCTGAGGATAAAGTATCCTAAACGAGTTGGTTCAGGATGATCCGCCTGTGCCTCAGTCAGGAACGCCTTTCGTCACAATTTCAATGTGTGTCCATTTTTCACTCACAACGGATGAAAGGGGGGACCGAGGATTTACGTCTAATACCATTCATGCCCCTGAATGTAATGATCAAGGAGCAAATCACAAAAAGCCTAGATCCACTCACCTATTCCCAAAGAGGACACTAAGCGGCGCACCACATCAGTAGTGGCTAACGTGACCACCTGTCTGAGCCAGGGAGGACAAGAGGGATGTACTGCAGCTTGTTATGAGTGATAAGTAATGCGCGGACGATGGGACATAACTCCGTGGAGGCAAACCAGATACTGACACGGGATGGCACTTTCTCGACTAACAAAGGCGGACAGGTGGTTGCTCATCGCTCGGTTTTTCCCGTACCACACTTCCTTCGCGAGAGGCGGAAGCCCGCTGAGTGGGACTTGGACAGACACACACGAGCACGTGTCCACACCTCCGACATTACTTGTTTTTTTTGCCGATCTCGTTGCGCTGGAACTTTCCGCTCAACCGCCAAGTCTTTACGTGACACAAGGCAAGGGTATTTGCGTTTTACCGCAAATGCTGAAAGATCCGAGGACACAGGCAGTACGGCACCGTCAAGATGGCCACACTTGGCCAAGGACTCAAGGTCCTGGCGTGGTAGAGCACCAATAATGCTTGACTCTGGCGCACATATGGTTCTACCGGGGAACTTGCTCGGTAAGATGGTTCCTTCAGACCACGGACGGCGTCTAGCATTGCAAAGCACAAGGAAAGAATCCTGAATCATGAACAGATTCGGGATATATTCCGACTGCCGTCGTCGCGCCGCCGAGATCCTACATAGGTGTTCTTAACCAGAATAGTCATCTGGGCCACTGGACATGCAAGAGTATCTAACGAGCGGCGGAGAATTGTAGATCATAATCACATCCGTACAGTCATTCCACGCCTCGGTTAACCCTGGGAGGGAGTAACGCAACAGAACCCAGTTCTAATCACATCTACGAAGGCAACCCTAGTGTTGTACGCTACGGGAGGCGTGAAACAAGGTCGTGAAGAAGACAGGAAATACAGGGAGGTAGTACGATGGGGAAAGATTGGTCCAAGATTAGGGGTCAAGGAGGCGGCGGAAGGTCGGAGAGAGACGGGCATCAACGTCAAGCGGAAATGACAGCAAAGGAAGTTGTAGAATGTGTCCCATTGAGCGGAGAATGTTAAAAAAACTCCAAACATCAACTCACAAGTTGAATTATACCAGCCCGTTCGGGTGGGGGCAGCATGTTGATCTGTTCTGGAGTCATAGCGATGACACGCATGATCATGGTCTGGGATTGCTTATGAGAACAATTCAATACCATGAAGACCAGCGGGCAAAACCGTGATGGGACAGCCTCAAATCAGAACTTGCCACCACGCGGATCACAGAGAGGTGTGTAAGCTTGGCACATCAAAATTACCTTTTGCTCTTCCGGTATTGACGCAAGTGCATCAGGTAAACCGACGTTATTCATTTGTGGCGCCGCAGGAGGGGGCGTTCCAAATCCGCTGGGGCTGGTGTATTGACCCTGTCCTTGTCCCATGTACAGGGCTTGATTTGAAGGCTGGGGCGTGTGACCGTGTCCGTTATAATGGGGGGGTGTATGTGTCTGCGGTGTAGGTGTACGATATTGCGAGAGGTGTGGAGGTACGGCAGGAGCTGGTGGGACCTGAACGGATGGCTGTGTCGGCGGCGGAGCTGACGACGGAATGTTCGCAGAGTACGTAGTGAGCGTTTTCTGCGAGAAAACTGATCAGGAAGGCGTGACATCCGGAGTGGTGATATGGTCACGGGCGAAGACGCTGCTAGAGGGCACACGATGTGTACGAATCGGAGACATGAACGTACGTACCTGCAGGACCTGAACATCTATGGCGTTCATCTTGACCATGAGTGCCACTAGCGCATATGCTATTTGCGGGGTTGAGGTTAGAATGGACCGCGCCTGCTGCGGTGTGGTTTTCTGTTGCGCAGAATCTGTCGAACGTGCGACAGAAGTCGTGGAAATACGATAATACACACCTTGAGCTCGAGCATGAGTTCTATGAGTTGTTCCTCCTGGGCAGACATGAGTGCAAGTGGAAGTCGGCCTGGGCTTACTAAGCAACATACACCTTGTCCTTGGCCTACTCTTTCGATCAGCTGCCTCCACGCCGGAGGAGCGTGGTGCTCAGGCTGCTGGATTGGAGCTCTTCTCCCCGCAGCATTTGCATCATCAAAGTCTCGTTGCATTTCGTGAGTAATCAAATTCAAGCCCATCGAACAGACCCCATTTCATCTTTGGGCTGCGGGAAACCCGGTTTACGTGGGTTACACGCAGTCGTACGACCGCGTTTTCATTTTCTCATCCGGATAGGCACGACTCATCCTTCCTTGTGGGTGTATTGTTTCTGGTGGTACACGCCGTATTGCGCGGATGACCATCTCAGCAAGCCCCTGTACCGTCAAACGTCGACTGGGTTTCCCTGACGATCGAAGTGAGCGGGAATCTCCTTTACCTTACTTGGCCTTCCCGTTTTTCTTTTTTCTGTGAATATTGATTATGACACACCTTTCAGGCAGTGAGGCACCGTGGATTCTAGAACGGCGCCCTTGGAGTGGATTGCTCGGTTACGGTTATCATCCCGACCGTCTTCTCGGCCACGTTCGTCCTTTAGTTTCGGGTTGCTTGTTCGATTCGGTAGCTCGCAATTATCTACATTTGACAGCACCCTTTTACGCCCGTGCGCTCGTTGATCGCATTTCAATTACTATAGTCGAACCGGGACAACACAACGAAACTCCATGCTACGCCCAGGACGCCGAGCGTCAGACCATATTCCATCAAGGTGCCGCTTCCGAGCCTCAATGTTCTTGCTTATCTTTGGATGTATGCGGTTTTACTACAGGCGAGGTTCTACTCTACAGGCGTACGATGCAAGTCACTTGCCATATCCGTGCACTTTTACCGGCCGGTCCCCAAACTAGTTCAATCGCGATAGCTACGGGATCAGGGCTGATCTTGGCCATTGCTTCCTCATTGCGGACGCTTCCCAGTTACGAAGCTGACGCAGCGTCCTCGCGTCCGGAAATTCGTCCCGCTCGTCCTCCGTCCTGATCATGGCCGGCGACTTGGTCTACCCAGCTATTTCCCTTCTCCCACATGTTCTCTCGGACGCGTCTTTCGCCGGATGCACGTTGCAGCAACGAGGATTCTCGATCTGCTTTCTGAAATGCTTCGTTGGGACATCTTTCGGCCCTTTTTCTTTCCCATTCCGTCTGCGCGGCCCATCCTTTCCCGCGTTGTGAGGTTTCTACCCGGCACTCGGCTCTGTGATACAAAAATGAACCAGAGTCTGACCATTTCGAGGGGGGGGTGCGCAACTCTTCAAACCCTCACGGCACGTCGGTTCAATCTCGCTCCCGCCCAAAGTAAACTTATTTTCTTTTACGTGACCATCTTTTTTAGGTCTCTGCTCTGTCCAGATGCTGCCATCGTCGGTGCTCGCACCAAGAATACAAGATCCGACACGTACCAAAGACATGTACAAGGGTGCGATCAGCAATGTCGTCCGTCACACGTCACAACTCGTCCAACATCAGGAACCAGAAGGCGCCTCGATCAATGATACTCACGAACCGCTACCCGAGTCTGCCGTGTTGCAACTCGAAGCAGCACTGCCTGCCTCTAACGTGATACAGAGCCGCAGCAGGGGGTCCACCAACAAGTCCTGCAACGTCCGACCAAGATCTCCTGTTCAGATCTGCGAACAATACCCATCGTAGGTGCGACGATCAACCGCCTGGACTACCAGTGACCGTCATCTCGCCATCTTGTACGTACCGGCGGAATCATGGTACGCAAGTACGTCCACGCCCTGATCGCTTTTTTTTTTTCGCAGAACCCTGGATACACGCAGCGCATTCCAGCGACAAGTACGGGCCCTTGGTCAAGCTTTTAGAGCCGCTGGTGATCTGACGGCCGCCATGGACCTCACGTTGGTGACCAAAGGGCCCTGCATCGAGATCCCATCCTCCATCGTGATGATCAATGAGTCACATGACCGGTACGCCCGGTCAAACTTGAGCCTTTGGGCGATAAGACGACAGGGACCTGCGGTGCCAAGCACGGTACAGAAAGCGGTGCTGGGCCAGACTGCGACCGCCCAGCTTGAGTCAGCCCCGTTTACGCATGTACGTTTGCCTTTTGTCACCCGATTTCCGAGGACGCGATCGCAGCGGCATGCCATCGATTCATCGTTCAGCCATCTGGAGTAGGGAGCCATCGTACGGGACGCAACGCTGGGCACGAGAACGCGGGATGATGCGAGGAATTCACTGATCGAGCCGTAGCGGCGGTCTTAAAGGTTACGCCATGTGCATGAGGCTTTTTGCTATCCTGTACAACCAATTTCTCGACGAGATGGTTTAATATCCCAGACGCGAAGCGAGTGGCAGCCTCGCAACGCGCTGTGGACACCTTGTGTACATGCTATTACAAGTCATGACCCTGTCACGGAATCACATCGCATGCACGGGCATCGTGCCACTTCATCATTGCATGACGTGGTTTGCTGACTTGGCGCACCAAGCACTCGTCACGTCGCCGTGCACATTGCCTTGCGGCAAATAAACCTTTGATGACATCTACGAGAAACGAAAGCAAAATGTGACAAACAAAGATATGTTTCTACCGAGTGCATTGCACAATCTATCCCACTCCAAGGGTTATCCGACCTCGACAGACATGATCAAGACGCCGAAGCCGAAACCATATGCGACACCCTAGCACCGATGTATACAAAACGAGAACGCAGTCGAGTGGCTGTATCCTCATCTCGCGTCTTGTCTTCGTTGGTGGCGATACCGAGGGTTCAAACTGTGGCAGAGCGAAGCGAAGTGTTGCATCAGAGCTTGGACGGGTTCTCCCACACTGGAGGACGTTTCTGTCCTCGGAAAGAACAATATCGTCCGGGATCGGGCGGAAACGGAATTAAAAAAAAAAACGGGCCGTGATGAGTTCCGCGTAAAAAAGACAAGTAAAGACACGTGTGGATAATTCATACCTCCGCGAACGCAGCAAGACCCTCCTGGAGAAATGGATGTTGAGTCAGAAATACAAACTGTCAAGAGACAGGAAGAAGCCGTGTTTGACATCACTCAAATTGTCCGTTGCCACCGCATTCATAAACAGGCAACGAGGGAGAATAGAACGGAATGTCGATGTCGGAAATCAAGGAATGAAGCCACTCACTTTGATGTTTTCCCCATGGTACAATCGCTTACTCACGGTGCTTAGCGCATGGGTCTGGACCGCGTCTTCGAAATGATGCTTCTGCGCGAGAATGAGACCCTCTTTCGAGCTTTGCACGGAATCCGGCGAATTCGATATGATTTGGCGTGCGACTTTGAGCGCGGCAGGTAAAACATTTGATTTCTCAACGACGGCGTTCACGCTGTGGACTCAGAAATGAACGTGAGCCATGATCATCAAGGGAGAAGCCCAGAAGTCGAATGAAATCGTACGCGTTGATAGTGTGTGAAAGAGGACTCACAATCGAAATCTGTCTCTGGCTTGGACAGCGCTGATGGGATTCCCCAAGAGTAGCATCTCAGAAGCGAGCTACATGTCAAACAATACAATCAACGGCGTTTGGCGTGCTCTCAGTATGCGACGATTCATGACGGATAGATAGCCCACGAGCGTATCATACCTGATGGCCAGCTGTCTTCGCTAACCTGGGAATTACTGCGGAAAGAATATGGGTCCTCGTCAGCGCTTATTCGCTTCTATTCATACACCCCCTGCAACTAAATGCGGAACGAGACATGAATGAGAAAAAAACAAGACCCATGGCGCACCAACCGCGCATGCATTCATCCACCGAACCCTTTCCAGAAACGGATACAAGGATGGAGACCGAACCGAGGCGAGAGACGACACATACCTCCTTGTGCTGCCAACACGCCGCGCTTCACCTCGGGAAGCGCAAACACGGCATCCTCGCTTGCGATGACGATGTCACAGTTTAGAATGAGCTCGACGCCGCCTCCGTAGGCGGATCCATTGACTGCAGCAATCATGGGCTTGCATGAAGTGTGCCTACGCGAGATGGACGCGAATCCGTACAAGGAAGAGGCGGCTGCTTCCTGTTCAGACGCTCGGCCGTCCATTTGTTCTTGGTACCATCTGAGACGCGTGTGACAGAAACAGAAGTATTCGGGATCAGAGAACGAGCGGGAGAACCGGGCTTTGTGGCGTTCGATCTGCGTACTTACGCTTTCAGGTCAGCACCCGCGCAAAAGGCGCGACCTTGGCCTGTGATGATGACGACCCTGGACAGCATACGTGGGTAGCATGTGAGGGGGTGGTTGAACAGGGTCCTACCAGAGACTCGGCTCGTCGTCGAACCACTGCAATACCGTCTTCAGGTCGTGGGTGAGCCGAGGTGAGACCGCATTGAGGTGTGTGGGGCGATTCAGGGTCAGGACAAGGACGTGCTCCTGGAGACAGGAGACTTTGAGCTCGTCTGAGTGAGCGGGCACCTGTAGGGACAGATCAGCCGTACTCGGGGCCATGTTGCTGTGACGATGCGGACAGCAGCAGTGGTGTGAACCCGCTCGGCAGTCTGGGGCCGGCGTCGGAGCGCGAAAAAAACGACAGCCAGCGACGAATGCCAGGAATAACTTTTGCGACACACTGGGACAGGCGACCCCTCCTCGTCTCTATCTCTGTACGCGATCCCCTCCCCCGTTCGGGCTGCACCGATTACCCGGGTCGGACGTTCCTCCGCTGAGCGCCTGACATTCTCATCTCGTGAAACATCCGAGCGTCGCGTGGAAAGTCCGCATAAAGACACATCGCAGGGCGGCCGGGGGAAGCCCAATTCGCTTCTCGCGACGTCTGCAGTCCCCCCCCCCCTCCCCGCCGACATGGGTCAGCCATGGCCCGAACCGGGGCTTCTTGCGGTCGGACCTCGCAGTCATTACCCATGTGTGTGGTCCACACGTATGGGGCGACGGGTTTGATGATGATTGCCACATTCACGCTGACGTGCCACGCCAAACGCTGTCATGACCCGTCGGAGATGCGTACCCCCGCATGTGAACGCATATATCGGGCTGGGACGTCGGACGATCAGCGCTCGGCGTGTCATTTGGGCAATTCATATATATATATATATTATTCGATACGAGTGCATGCGCCAGGCGCGTCGTCAATGCAGGGTGCGCGATTGTCTTTTCCACCTTCCCCCACAACTTTACCGGCCAACCACAAGGGTGATCAGAGTCCGAGATGAGGGACGGTCAATAACGTACCACGGCGGACCGGACCAAAAGTTGTTATGACGGCTCACTTATTGTGTGGGTGGCGGAGGTTGAATTGGTACCATAGTGCGTTCCTATGAAGTCATTGTCTGTGTGTGGTCCGAGGGGTTGACGCATCACTCAAAGATGACTGGTTTAAAACAATGAATTGTGTGGTGGATGGCAATGATATACAATGCAGGCCCTCTCGGCATACGTGAGTGAGTCTATGATGAAATAGTACTCCCGCCCCTCTGCTCCGACAAACCTGCATGGCAACGACGACACAGATTAATATCCCGCAGCGCCACACAAAAAAAAAAAAAAAAAAAAAGAGTCCACCGCGCGACGACATTAAGACGAGTGACAGGCTAATGCTGATCGTACAACTGCGGGATGTCCATGGGTGAGGCGCTCTTGTAACAAGAGAGACCCCTCGACTAGGGTGCGCATATGCACGTGGTGTATGGGTATGGTGATACAGTTGCGAGAAAACAGATGCGATCGACGATAAGTTGAGTGACAACATGGGTGAGCGGACGTCTGCGCAGAGCGGGTCAGGCTCCGGAAGGAGGCAGGGGAGGCAGGGACGTACGAGCGATGGGGAATAAATAGCGTGAAATCATGACGGAAGATGCTCAGCGGAAGGGGCAGCTGGGGGCATGGGAGCCGCGCCAGCCGCAGTGGCAGCACTGGGGCGCGTTTGCGTTTACAAGGACGGAGGAGTCATCGTGGCCGTGGCGCGTCGAGACGGGGATGGAAGACGCGGGCCGGGGGGCGGAGGCGGATGCGGATGCACAGGAAGTAGCAGGGGATTGCATTGTGAGAGCAGTGGCGGTGAGTCAGTTGCGGTGACGATGGTGAGGAGGAGGGGGAGGGGCAGAGGGACGCTTTTATAAGGGGCAGCTGGAGACCGGGTTAGAAGTTCCGTTATCGGACTGTGGACAGAAAGCATGAAAATTCCGACGGGGTGAGGATGCGTGTTGTGGCGTCAGTGATGGCGGGTGAACAGGCACCTGACCAAAGTTGATGGATGCCAGAAATGGAAGGGGAAAGAAGAGGACCCTTGGCGGTCACATCGCTCGAAGGTGGTCTGTAAAGAAACAGCCTCAATCAGGCTGGTTCTTGGGCGCTATTTTCACCCCCTGCTTGGTCACGACCCACGATAGCCTTTCGAGGTCACATCTGCCCGCATCTCCGGCACCCACCCACCCCTCGGTCCACCCTTGTCGTATTCGTCCAGATAACGTACGGCACCCATCTCTATCTAACTCGACTGGGTAATGTTGCCTGTCCAACTGACACGGCTCCCTCTCTCAGCGATCGGCACGCTGGGCTGTGCCCTCTTGAACTCAGATTGGGTGCTGACTCAGCCCGCATCCACGGACCCAATTTTGTGCAATACACACACTCTCCACATCACCCACTTTTTTTTTTCCTTCCACGCACACACGCCTTCCCCCCCCCTCCACACATCCTCTTTTTTTTTCATTATTACGCACTGTCCACAGCACAACGTGTCCGCGTTCCTTGCTGTTCTGCTGTCCGCACCGGCACCGCATTCCCTCCACCAAGCCCTTGCCCAGTCATCTTTACGTCTCCACACACTCCCTATAACTAATCACACCAGTCACCGCTACGACAATGACCCCGAGAGACACCTGAAACAATGCCTTGCTTGTCCTTTTTTTTTTCCCTTGCACCCCCCACACAACACCTCACTGCTGACGTCCTTTTTTCATTTACTCTCGTCATTATTGTCTCTTGACGCGTCCTGCGGTCCGTCGCAATCATACTGTATCAGACAGACGAAGATGCCAGCCTTTTGGAAAACAATGTCCAGGAACGTCATCTTTATCCTGCCAAGCGGACACCAACACCTCTCCCTTCACATGGTCACAGTTGAGTTTTAATCGCTCTGCCACTCTACTTGTCCATCCGGACGACTCCCCCCACGCCATGCACCGACATCGTGGTTCGACTTCGCCACCGCCAGCCCGCCACTGGATCTGCCGTTGGCGAGCGCATCGCCCGACCGCACTCCAACGCGTTATGTATATACAGGATATCATAATAACGTATATATATATATATATATATATATAATATACCACGCCCTTTCTCGAACACGGCCCTCCAGTCTGTACTGCGTTTATATATATATATATTTAGATGAAAAAACCGAGCCACTTTTTTGGGGCCTAGGACGCCATGGCATGGCATGATGCTGCGCTCGCTTCCCCCCCCCCAAGAGTTGGATGCGACAAGGGCGGTGCCAGTATGGCTCTGCTCGGCGTCGTCACGTACCGCTCTCCTGTTTAGACACCTTGGTGCTAGATCGGTCATTTGCTCAGTTGGCTGGATGACATGGACGAGGCGCGCGCGCGTGCCCGTGCGTCCCCACGCCGTCGTCCCGGGTTCATCTCGCCCACATAGAGCACCAGTGGCAATCATGAGCCAAAAGGATCCCATGGCTTATAGTAGCGCCACTCAGTGACGTGGACGATACGCATAAGAGGATAAAGAGAACATGTGAGACAAGCCAACATCGGATCTCGTTCCTAAATCTCGTCTTGTTCAGCGAGAACGAACCTTGCACCGCAATCACGCCAAACGTACGTTTAGATCGACGCACTAGAACTTCAAGCTTGCACACTCGACTTGGCCCCCGACCGAAGCACGGACATGACATCCTTCACGGTTACTGTCACACCACAAATCGGACTGTCGTCTTCCTTTTGTGTGTTAATGGCGACATTGTAAAATAAACAAGGTTCCGACTACGTCGGGGTAGCTGCGCTTCTCCCATGCACGGTGAGGGTCACGCAACGGCCAAAGTGCGTTTAAACCGTGTCCTTCCCATTGTCCTTGTTCATTAATCCTAGAATAAACACCCTTGTGTCACAAACGGGAACCTGGGCCAACTCAAACCTTCACCGGGACGAGACATGATGTAAAACAATATGCGGCAGGAATAAAAGATACCAGCCAACGAATCAAGGTGGAAAAAAAAAACCAAGAAAGAACAAAAACATTCTGATCCCGGCGTCATACCCATGGCATGGCTAAGCCACATCATATTGCCTCGTTCATCACGCCATGGCCAATTCACCGGTTCGCTCCTCCGTCATTTTCACACCGCCGCTCCCTTTCTCTTCGGCATGTCAGCGTACCATTCTGGGATCTCGTTTGCCTTGGGTATTGCCTTCCGACGCAACTCCTTGATCGCCTGCTCTTCTTCTTCCGCCTCACGTCGCCGTTGCTCCTCTTTCAGCCTTTGCATCTCCTCTTCTTTACGCCGCACCATCTCATCAAACTTCTCTCTCTCCTTGGCGCGTTGTTCCGTGCAAAAGGAGAACGGCACAACGGGGACGCTCGGAACGACACCCTCCCTGTGAAATGTGAACGCAGCTTGGTGCGATGCTCGCAGGGCCTTGACGTCAGGCACAGGATGGAGCGCGTGCGTCTTCCCGGGTTCACTCTCTGCCAGCCTTCCTTCCTCCTTGCGTGCCGCTAGTCTTGCATCTACTCGGAACGTAAATCCAACCGGCTTCGTCAGCTGTGCCACAGACAACGTGGCGTTCTGTACCATTCATTAGGAAAAAAAAAAAAAAAAGGTACAGCATGGCCAGGCCAAGGCGCAGTCAAACAATCAATCATGACAGCATCGTCAGCGCACTTAGGACGATTATTCCGTTAATGGACCTTTCGTACCTGCTTCCTTTCAATCAAGGGTAAATCAGCGGTCGAAGCCGGTCCGGAATACTCCCGCGCATGGGAGGACGCTATAGTTATCCCTGGTCTTGTTCCCTTGTGTTGGCGCTGGCGGGAGCTTGCCGAGAACCCAGATTGTGTGGACTCTGCCCGAACGCTCGCGGCTTTGGGTTGCGCTTCTCCACGCTTGCTTTTGCGCCTGCTAATCGCTTCATGTACCTGACGCGAAGTCGTCAAGTACGGAAAGGGATCTAGTGTTGGTCCCTTTTGCAGACAAGAATTGAGTTTGGGCCTGTACTTGGTCCGTGCGCTCGGCAAGGTTGGCTTGGGAGGGTCTAGATGCTGCGTACTGTGACACGTTTCAGAATGGGAGAATGATTGATCCTCATGGCGCGCCTTCTTGTTCGGACGGGGGTGGGCTTGGGAAACTGCCTCATCTGAGGATCCGCGCTCTGAATCGGCATCCGCAGTTATTACTCCCCCTCTTTTACGCCGGTGACGCCCTTGCGGTGGATCTGCGTCAAGGCTGACGCGCTTCTTCGCCGGCCGCATGGGAGACATGGCGTGCCATTTACCATCCTGTGGAGTTCCAGTATACACGGGGGAATGGGGGGGATTGGGCGGCGGTTTCTGCGGCGAAATTTCAGATAGTCTGAATAGTGGCCCGATGTCGGCGCTTGCGATATGATTAATAAATTGGCGTGGGGGCGAGGGAGGTAGCGCATGGGGCTGAGTTTGGATATGTGCGATGTCTGCCGCGCTGACAGCATCCTTGGCAGCTTCTGTGAAAGAATTTTCGGGCGAGGGTTTGGAAAGTCTAAGTTGCGGCCGTATCGCGTGGGTCAACAAGGTTTGACCGACAATCACGTCAGCATCGCAATTTGAGAAGGCACCAGAAACCACCCGCAAGGCACCGCAATCAGCCCCGGTGACCAAGCCGAAACGCATCAGCAGACGTACCCAATCGAGGATATCAGTTTTTGACTGTATGACACGAGGCGTCTAGCCATTCCAGCGGTGCTGGGCTGCGTAATCTGTGCATCTCGGGAGCTGAAGTTAATGTCGCCACTGGTGCATGCGGGCGGAACTAGTTCCTTCTCGGTATCAATGGCAATAGATTGCGGCGGGGTAAACTGGGGAACTGCGGAAGAGGGCTCTTGATGCGCTTCCCGACCACTGGATAGGATATTCTTCGTCTTCTTTGACGCGCGTGTTGCCGGAATTACAGGACGCTTGGATGTGGCCCCGGCGTGGACCAGGGTAGTCTTGGAGACACCTAATGAGTACGTAGATGGAGGAAGCTGACTTCAGCTGCTGACTCACTGCCTTTGCACTCGTCCTCGGATTTCGGTTCGACCTTGGGCGAGACGGAAGGGCAGCAATACTAGTTGCATCAACGGCAAAATTATCACCGGGTGCCGTGACCACATTTTGATCGGATGATGTTTCAGTGTTTTCTTCCTCTGGAATCGGGTTCAAACGATCTTCGGATGCAGGTGGACCGTCGGGTGAGTTGCTCCTTGGTCTCGCACGAGCGCGCGACGGACTCGTGGACTGGACAGGGCTATTCATTTCGGGCTGCAGCCCATGTGCTTGTATGTAGGGGGGGGGTGGCGCATCAGGCTGGCCAAGCGTCGCAACCTCGATACGAAGTTGGTCAAGGCGCTCCTCGGACACGCACGGACTCTCCAGCTGCCTACGTATAGATTTGGCACGAGATGGCGTCTTTCTGCGTTTTTGGGGACTGCCATGTCCGAGGGTGAGTGGAGGTTGGATGACGGATGGCTTAGCTGATGAGGACGGCACTTGGGTAGGCGTAGGTGATCTGGACCCTAAGGGCGGATGTGGCGTTGGGTGGGTCCTTGGGGTTAGCTCGCCGAGCGTGAGGGGTTGTCCGCGGGAATGTCCCGAGGGTACGGCGGGCAAAAAGCTGTCGTCGGCGGCGGCGTCGCGTAGGAGGTCGAAACCGTCTGTGTGGTCGGCGAGCAGCAAGTCCGCGGAGGGGTCACTGCTCGGAGTTTGGAAGGATACGCTGGTGTCGGAGAGATCTGGAAGGTGGTCGAGGGTGATGTCGGTGATCATGTCCTCCATGGCGGATCGATGTCGTCGCTGTGTCTGCCCGCTGCGCCGAGTTGGACTTGGACTTGGACCGTGGGAGGGACACCGACGCGTCTGCTCACGTGATCATGCAGTAAGGCTCCTCACGCTGTCAGAGTTACTCACCACGTCATGATATAGACAGCGATACAAGTATATGATACTTGTCCTGCGCCCCATCGCCGAGCTGCAACCCAACATCGCACCATGTACCCTTATGTGATTGTTTGCTATCTAGCTTACCACACCCTCTCTGCTCCCCGCGTCCCCTACCTGCCTCAGGATGGCCACTGTGGCCATATCCTTCCTTCCTTTTGTCGACGCTCCACACGTTCTTGACCGCGGAGCGAGGTCCCGTCAACTAAGCTCAACATTGCCATACATGACAAGCGGGTTCATTCACTTTGGATAACCTCACATCCGCAACTTAATCTAGTTTCCCCACTGATAGGGCATGGGACCGTTGAGGTAATCCGGGTGACACGTTCATGCTGGCGTCCAATATCTCCTTAACAATTTTCCCGCTCCCAGTTCTATTCATGTTCAATCTTCTTTCACGTCTAGTCCTCCTTGGGCACCCTCAACGTCAGTGGCCCCTCCCCGACGGATCCGTGATCGATCGCCCCTCGCAGCGATAGCCCGAGTCGCCACAGTAAGTGCCGGCGCTCGGCGACGGCCCCTCGCAGTCTCTGTCATGTCTAGTAAACGTCCAGTTCCCCTTGATCTCGAGGGCTTCCCTCCCACACCTTCCAAACTCATCCACGCACTCGTCTCCGTCTTTCTCACTAGTCCTGTTAGCTCGTGCATCAATATTATTCCCTCTTATGTCTATCATCCCTCTTTCCCCATCTTTCCCCGCTTCCCCACAGCTCCCGCGTACATGTTGCGTGTGCACGCTAACCACTACCGTTGAGATACCACCGAATGGTCACTCCGCCGACCAGGCGAAACACGCTCTTGCACCGTGTTCGTCTCCCTCGATCAAACATCAGCCCGTGTCTTCCTCCCACAACGCTTCCATCAAAATGCCATAATTATGCGATATCGCCGCTGCGGTCTTCGCGACGCTATTCTATCTCGACCCGGGGGCCTTGTCCCTGTGGATGCTTCGAACCACCTTCCATGCAAGGCTACGAATAACAATGCGGTGCACGCATCATCCGCCCCTCATTCACCCACGCAATATGAATTGCCCACACCCGCTCGTGTTGCCATTCAAATGTTTACGCTCAGTTCATCTGGGAATAATGTCGAGTAACTAGGCACGTTCGAATTCAACCACCCTCCCTCAAAAAGAAGCATACACGGGTGTGATAGAACCGCAAAGGTGACGATGGCTCGTTGTCTCATTCTCCCCTTCTTCTCCCTTCTTCTTTCCCCGCCTGAATCATTGTCGCCCCCCCCCCCCCCCCGTTTTTCCCGTCTTGGACTGCACCCGGCTTCGGCTCCTTTCAATGCCAACATTGCTTCTTCCCTCCTGAATCGTTCTTCTCTCTTCTGAATTTACTCATATTTGTGTTCTCCAGGTACCGAGATGAGATTCGGACTTCTCGCACGTTTTCGCAAGTGTGTGTATGTGTGTGTAGCTAACTGTGGAGGTGTCCCACTCTGACCACTTGCCCGCTCCTGACGCGTTTCATCCGTGCTCAGAATAAACCGAGACTGTACCATGCTGTATTCGAGACACGACACATCCACATCTTTGTATGCCTGAGAACGCCACAGACGAACGGCACCATTGTGATTCGCCCTTATCGGTTACATAGACAGCCCCTTATCATTTGGGTCAGGCGTCCGAAACGACATGCGTACAGTCACTTTTTTTTTTTTTCCTCCAGATCGACTGCGCTGAATGACCAAGTGCGTCTCGTCCATTCGTCAGCCATGTCCCCCATTCTCAAACCCTCGTGATCCCTGGCGTTGCCATGATAACTCTTGTCATTCATTCATTTGTTTCTCCTTGGCTAGCGTTCTGCGACAAACCTTGTTGGCGTACGTTGAGAGGGGGATGGGATCGCCAAGATCACGTCACGCGTGGCTGGCCCGGACGCGATCGCTCCACTGTCGTCATACACCATTATACATATCACCGTGGCCCAAAACACGCACAAAAGCGGAGACCTCAGTCGGGTCAGCCCATCACGATCTGTGGCGCCTCGGCCTAGGATCGTTGCGCACGGCGTCGAATGGCGTCTGCGCGCCACGACGCGTGTACCACGCTGTCATCTTCGACGCGCCGATTTGGCGGTGCGGAGACTTTCGGCCGATTTGGCAGCCACGTTTTCGGATCGTATCTCTGCTGCGAGACCGTGTGCATTATCAGACGCGCGCACACGTTCTACACTTTTGGACCTAGCGAGTATTCCAAGATCTCGAGTGCGGAGCATCATATTTCCTGATGACACGGAGAACGAGTTCGATGCCAAGCGTACGGACGCTGTGCGCTGCGGCATATGTGTGCTTGTGCTTGAGAAACAGCGTCTGATTCAGGCATGGCGTGGTCTTGGAGCCTGAGGAAGGTAAAGTTTGTCCAAGCTCAAGCCCAAGCCCAAACCTAAGCTCCATCAGCGGCCGAAACCGAAACCAAGGCCAAAGCGAATGCGAACGTTGGAGCCTCCTGCAACCCTCCCTCCCTAATAGCCATGACAAACCCGTGCACGATGACGACGTCCCGTGATGTGCGCCGGCTATCTCGGTCCAACATCTGATGACGGGTGGTAGATACGGCGGAGACGTTGGTCACGGGGTATCCACAGATCCAAACCACATCGTACGTATGGGCGTCCCCTACGCCCGGTACGCTTTACCCACATCGGACACGTCTCTGACTTTGAACTTTGGACCTAGGGAGGGGTGAGCCGTGTGAGAAAAGGGATGATGGCAGAGGGCCAAAAAGACGGCCAACGCAACCTCGAAAAAGGCCATGCCATCTGATTGATGAGAGAGAGGGGGGAATTCATTTCGCTTTCGCCTTTTGCGCGCGTTAACCTTGTTGGCGAGATGGCCCCTCCTCGTTCACATCATCACCTGATCTGTGGCTGCAAGGACACCCCCCCCTCTCGTCTGGTCGGCGGCCAGCCATATTCTCATCCTCACGTACATATACATTCGTCCCTTTGGTTGAAATCAAATCCAAAGAGCTTCTCCCCACAACAAGGCTGTCTAGCATGTGGCAACATCAACACGAGGAACGCCAGATCGTGCAAACTCGGCCGAACATCAGAAATAGCCGCGGATCCAGATCGAAACAAAACTGTCCTCTTTCCAAAAGATTTTTTTTGTCCGCACCCTCGCGTCGTGGATCATGGAACGTGCGTCCTCGGGAATAAGTGAGAAGTAGGAAAGGGGGGGGGGGGGGTTAGTCAACGTGACCAAGTCACATGCGTTCCAAAGGATCCGTGTCTGCCCCACTGACAAATACTTTAATGTTCCTCAGCGCCTGTAGTTCCTCTTCTGTCAAAGTGACCGATGCAGAAGGTCCTGATGGTCCATGTGGTCCCAGCGACGTTGTTGAGACAGCCTGGGAGGAGGGATCGTTTTCATTTGCAAATTCGGCGAGCGTAGAGCTCAGTTTAGATGCTAGGATGGGAAGATATCCGCGTTCGGTATTCGTATGACCGCCTAAGGGTATCGGCAACCGCGCGGGAGTATGAACATAGCCGGGACCGCGAGTGACAACGTTAGCGTGCGCCACAGAAGCAAGGGACGATTGTGAATGGGGGACGAGAAAGAGGGAGAGGGGGGGGGGGTGTTACAGCCAACGTTCGAAAGAGAAAACGCTCACAAAGGACAATGTATCTTCCTGCTGCGACTGCTGCTAGGACGTCATGCTGCATCACGATGATCAGTAGCGTGATAGTGGCCAAAATGACGCGCAAAGGCACCGACGGGCGTCCCAGCCGCAGACAAGCTATGGACAGGAGAGGGATGTGAAAGGACGTACGTGGGCCATTTCACCAGTGAAATAGACGTCCGCATCGACACCATTAAGAACCGAACCGCCAGACCCCGCACAGATCGCAACCGTTCGGACCTCACGCGACACCAGCGGCCGTCCGACGTCGACTTGAACGAATACGGCAAGCGACATGCAGCACAGGGACAGCGGGAGCAAACGGAAGCAAAAAACACGCGGGCAGATCGTCATTCGGGATCAAACGGTAGAACAAAGGTACGCATAATCGGCCGTCGGTGA
>JBBPKE010000144.1:2040-22687 GCA_038089095.1 Tylopilus orsonianus | reverse complement strand
CTATTCCTTCGGCAGCATAGCTCTCACTGTACGTCTTTCGTGGCTGTAATGACTGTATACTGATGTTCTTCGACAGGTGCTGTCCGGACAGCGGCCATGGTCTGAAGTTGAAGTGGATGTAACTGTCATTTCTTTGTTGAGAAAGGGTCAAAACCCTGGTCGGCCGACACTCCATCCGATTGAGGATGAACATTGGGAACTGATACAAAGCTGTTGGTCAGCGGCTGAAAGTCGACCATCAGCTGAAGACGCCACGACCTCCATTCGACGCTTTTTAGTGGGCTACCCACCCGCACACCCTCTCCGCGACATGTTTATCGCTCCAATGCACTCTGGGTTAGACGTCAGCTCCACCCATAAGACCGCTATTACAATCGATCAAACTGGACGGAGCATGAATAAACTCACGCAGATGATTCACAGACTCAAGCTGAACGAAATGTGAGGAACCTCTATCGCTAGCAAGTGCACTGATGAGCTCAGCTTGGTTGCAGTCGTGATCTGACAGAGCAAATTACCACGGATGGACCATTCCCTGTAGCTTCAGGTGGGTATGCAGACGTTTTCAAAGCGACATTGCGTACATCCAGGAAGTCAGTAAAGGTGCGTGTCAATCGTCCCCCTTCATTAAAGTACTGAAATCCTCCAAGGTCGCAATAAAAGCTATCAGGGTTTATGCTGACAAGAATTATTCTGAAGAATTACAAGTGCGCTCTATGAAACTTCTGTGTCATGCAGTCCGCTTTTGACACTGGGATATTCAAGCGGCTACGTCATGAGATCAAGCTGTGGACGAGACTCAAACACGACAATGTTTTGCCTTTGTTTGGGATAACTTCGGAATACGGGGTGTTTCCTGCTATGGTGTGCCCGTGGCTCGATAATGATACACTGACATCGTACCTTGAGCGCCAAGGCACCGAGCTGTTAATGTTGCAGATGCTTCTTTTGGTAGGCGCCGTCATGACCAACGTTTTTTTGTATGGCTGATTTAAGTGTCGAATGCCTTTATAATATAGATTTATGGTATCGCTTCTGGATTGCAGTACTGTACGTGATTTATGACAATTTACGTAACCATGATATTAAACATTGACCTCTGTAGTGCATTCCCAGTCCATTGTACATGGTGATTTATCGGGTGTATGTTCGTCTATATTCACTATCGAGACACTCACCCTGACATGTTGATTATATAGTCGAATGTTCTTATCAACACCGGTGGTCAAGCTTTTATTGCCGACTTTGGTCTTTCGACTATATTGGACGAGATTGGAGTATCGACATTTACACTGTCTTCCCCTGGTACCGGAAGACTAAGAGAGACAATACGGTGGGCAGCTCCAGAACTGCTTGATGCTCCGGGTCATGATGTGAAACCGCATCCTGGACCGACGACGAAGAGTGACGTGTACTCCTTCGGCGGCATCATGTTACAGGTTTGTGATGTCCCCATATCCATTTTTAAGTTTTCACAGCCCACAATAACCTATTTGACATCGTTAGATCTTTACCGGAAAAGTCCCTTATCATTACTATTCCCGCGAGACGCAGGTCCTCGCCGCGATCTCCGGGGGAGAGACTCCCGAGCGGCCGAGTAATCCACATGTGACAGACCGTCGGTGGATGTTTATTCGACGGTGCTGGTCTCCTTTCAGGATTGTATCTCAACGTCCATCCAGTGACGACATCGTCGCATTTTCTGAAGATGATGTTTCCCAGAACCATCCGCAAGCAAGCCTGGGGAAGGGCAAACTACGTGCAAGGAACACAGCACCCTACTAGCCTACTAGCGATACGTTCTGGGCTACCCACTATATGTACCTTCTAGTCTTCAGAAGTGATACATTTGAGCCATTCTCGCTAGGAAGTGAAAATAAGTGAGAGTAAACACGCGATCTTTTAGGCCCCACTTCAAACTCGAAAGTTGGCCAAAGTTTGCAACTTCAAGTTTTGCACCACGTGATCCAGCAAGTCACGCCCCCCGCTGCCATGTAATCCTCCGCCATCAGCCAAACACCGGGATTCACCGGATCAATCTGAGATTGGGCTAGGGTACATAGACACTGATGGGCACCAACCTACGGTACTTACTACGCCTACGAGGGATGCCCTGCTCAAATTTCTCTGGATCATCAGTACAATCTCTGTGCTCTGGTGTAGTGAACCCTGGTTGCTCTAAATGTTCCTCTTCTGCCCGGCTGGTGGCCGTTTCAATTTCAGACCTTTATAATATACATCTATTGGCAATAACAAGGGAAGCGGTAATCCGGTGAATCCCGGTCTTCGGCTGACGGCGGAGGATCACATGGCGGCGGGGGGCGTGACTTGCTGGATCACGTGGTGCAAAACTTGAAGTTGCAAACTTTGGCTAACTTTCGAGTTTGAATTGGGGCCTTAGGCGCTGTTTAGCAACAGAACTTCAATGGTTCTTTTCAAGTTTTCCGGGAAAACCCAGTTTCCACGTGACTCCACGTGATCCGAGGTATGGTTCGCATGCGGTAGTGGTGGTTTCGTGGGTATGTTTGGCCATGCGTATGTCATTTGATCGACATCGATCGGCCTCGGCAGTAGGCATACTTGGCACGAAAATCTTGCTGTGAGTCACCCAATGCAGTGAATAATTTGAGGGAAATAGAGGCAGTATCTGCTACTCCGGCCTGTGCAGTGGAGAAAAGGGATTAGAGGTCTTGAAACGGCGCATCCAAATTAGCAGTGTGCATCGGCGATAGAGAATGTGGGCCGCCTGGGAAATAATAAAACTCACAAGCGCCGAAGAGTAGAGCAGATGATGGATCAATCGGTCATTGATCATCATCGATAAGGCAACACGAGAAGCGCCGTAGCGCAGCCTGCAGACACATTGTATTCCTCGATCCTGCCAAGCTTCTTGGAACCACCCTGCCTGCGCCTGAGTGTCGTAGACAGATATGCGGTTGACGGGACAAGGTACGTACTGGTTAGTGGTCACTGGGAGAGCCGTAATTACTACCCACAGATATTTAGACCACTCAGTAATCGAAATTGACGGCCTAGGCGAAGTATTCTGTATTTCCTTCACTAAGGATGGCAAGGAACTACTAGGTGGCGGGGACAAAGGAATGATTCGAAGGTGGCGGGTGGGTGATGACAGTGGCCACGAGGCTACCGGGGCAGTTCGAGCAGAAGCAGAAGCAACAATTAAGGCTGCTGCGTTGTCTCTGGATGGCAGATGGTTGGTAGGTGGGCTGAACATACAACCGTATGCAAGGGTGTGGGACACAGCCCACCATACACGGAACGACATTGCCTCAGAGGTCCCAACAAGGTCTATCCTCGACATCCATGATCACAAAAGCCCAGTACTCTCGGTCGACATTTCATGGGATTCGACAAAATTTGCGACAGGTGGACAGGATGATTGTGCGTTTATTTTCAGCATCGCAACGGGCGAACTGCTCGTCGGTCCGCTGCGCCACCGCGACTGCGTGTTTGCAGTGCGATTCTCTACAATTTCGAACCGCATCGCCACTGCCTCTAGTTCGGTTCGCGTCTACGACATTGACAATGGCCAGCAGCTGTTAGAAATTCAATGCCCACTCAAATCATATTTTTCCTCGCCGCTCGCCTGGTCAGTTGACGGCTGTCAGCTTTTTGCCATCGTCCATGGTGAATCCATGTGTTTCGACGCATCTTCAGGATCCTTACTCCGCACTTGGTCCATCCCCGGTCACGATGAACCATTCTCCCCTTCTTGTATCGCTGTATCATGCAACCATAATGTCATCGCCGTCGTCGCAAACAAGTCACTATCATTCTGGGATACCCTTACGCACGAGCAAATCGGTCCTGTTATTGAGCATCCAAGTAGAGTTTACTCCATGGACCTGTCTCCGAACGACTATATTGTGACTGGTGAAGAAAACGGAACAGTCACCTTGCGAAACCTTCGTGATGTCCTTCCAGACTCATACTTTCTTGCAGACGTGAGTAGTTCCACTCGCAGAGGTTGGTTGATCTGAACGGTTGTAGTCTACTCAGATGGCTATCGACACTGCTATGCGTGACGTCGTCAAGAAGTGTCCTATCTTTCTGATCGACGTTAGAAGCGGCCGCTTATGCGATGAACACGAACGAATGGATGTATTTAAATCAGAGCCCCGGTTCAAAGAGCTGATTTCCTCCCAGGCACCGGAGCTGCACGACGAGCAGATGCCCTGGAAAGCAGTAACGCAATATTTTCAATATGTAATGTTTTCGCACGTCTGGAAGGGAAAGGAGCCCTCATACAAGGATGTCAAATCCGCTGGTTCTGTTTGGAATCTTGAATTATCACCGCTCAACATCAAGCTGCGTAAATTCTGTGAGGAGGTTCGCAAGAATGGATATCTGTGGGCATGGTCCGATACCTGTTGCATCGATAAAACGAACAGTACGGAGGTGAACAAGTCGCTCAAAATGATGTATAAGTGGTATGAAGAATCTGCTGCCACATTCATTCTTCTTCATGACTCTCCACGAGTCCGCCTTAAGGACAGCGAATGGATGACGCGTGCCTGGACATCACAAGAGCTTCTTGCACCCAAAGTAATTCGATTCTATGATTGCAATTGGAAGCCATACCTTGGGGATACTCGTACCAACCACAAGGAGTCCTCTTGTATAATGCAGGAGCTCGCAAAGACCATTGGGGTCACCCGGGAAATCATCACAACCTTCCACCCTGACAGTCTCAGTGTGCGAGAAAAACTCCGCCTAGCCTCAATGCGCCGCGCGAAGTTAGAAGAAGACATCGCATATTCGTTAATTGGGATATTCAGAAGTGACATCCTCCCATATTACGGAGAGGGCTATAATGCACTTGGTCACCTGCTAGAGGAGATTGTGGCTCGTTCGGGTGAGGTGGATGTACTTGCCTGGGCTGGCAAATCTTCCTCCTATAATTCCTGCCTTTCAGCCACCCTTGCTGTCTATAACCAAATTCCTCATGCGCCGCCTGTCGTCGAAGGAACTGAACTGGAAATGGGTGTTGTTGCGTTAGGAAGGTTGCTATCCCATACAGACGCCGTGCAATTCCACGATCGAATCACCCGTTTGCCTTCCGCACGCTTCGCGAACCGTCGACTACACCTACCGTCCATCATCTTCCCTGTCAGGAACTTGACCAAACAGGCTTCTGGGAGTGGTACAGAGGTGTCTTACCGTGCTTGGGCATCTGGGATCGGCTACGTGGAATTCCACACATTGGATAGGCTCCCAGTCTCGCAGGAGTCCAAGCTCATTTTCGTACATCCATGGATTCGCGATCTGTACGACCCACTCGACGGTGTCAGTTGGGGACATCCATCGCATAATGGTCCCGAGTCCCTTTCAGAGGCCAAGCCCGTGGCCGGATCTTCGCCGGTCCCCTCATTGCACGCCATGCCTGCTAACACGCTAGATGAACGTACTACTCGGGCATTGCGCCTCATCGTTCGTCTCCAACAACCATTTAACGCGCTGTTACTTCAGCGACAACCTGGTGGAGAGTTCAAGCGGGTTGCTGCAGACCACGAAATCCCTGTCTCTGGATTCGATCCCCAGATCACATCCATCGAAGATATCCGCACTGGCGTCGTGGATATATTGTGATACGTGTGGGTATGTATGTTCTCAGTTCACTACCTAGTCGTCTCTTACGTCCCAGTCTATATCTCCTCGATGATCACTGGTCATTTAGAGGACGGCTGGTATACTCGAGCATATGGTGTGTCAGGTGTGCATTAAGATGATGATGGATAATAGGAGCGGGAAGAGCATCGTCCTCACCAACACAGTTAACCGTAAAGAGAAGGTTCAGTGCCTGCATTCGTGTAATAAACGTATGGATGTTTGTTTGGGTGGTCACCCGGAGGGTCTTAAAACGGTCCCCACTAACAGTAGAACTGTACTCCCCATATGACTGAGACAATCCAATCCATCAGGCTAAAAATGCGTAAGATTAGAAACAAATCTTTCTGGCTCAGGGTGGACGACAACAAGATACTTGTATTCCCGTGCAGTAGCACTTGTCTGGTGGCGTGACTGGTAACCCCAACAGAGGATGTAGCTCTTGGTGTCGCTCGTGGGCCAGTCGGGATCGGAGCAACCCTGGATGGAAATGCTCCAAATGGTAACGAGGATGCACCCAGAGCGGCCGCTGCACTCGTCATCCTACGACCATTCACTGGCCCAGGTGGTGGTGGTCCCGGGCGACTCCACACCCGATGTGTTGCGGAAGACAGTGATGACATTGAAAGTAGAGCAGGAAGGAGAGTCGTACTCCCAAGGGGAGAGATTGAGTGCTAAAGGTACCGCTGCAGATGCGTTGTTCCTGTGCTCATAGTTGACCCTGAGTTAAGAACGCCTGGAGTAGACAAGGCTGCTAGAGGTGTGGCAGACTCGGAACCATGGGTTGGTGTTTGAAGTTGTTCAGAAAGGGCATGTATGTAGTATGGATCTAGGCACTTCGAACAGACTAAACGTGGAGTCGGGTCGTTTTCGGTCTGGTCGAGTGTTAAATGAAGAGCTTTGTGAAAGGCATTGGCCACATACCGTCACAAACATTCCGCTTCTTTCACATCGTCTTGCAGGCAATCCAGGTGGAGAACCATGCTCGCTTTGACTGTGCTCACAGACACACACAATGTGCTATGCGTTACGATACAACCTATCGTGAGCAAACAGAAATTAGGTAGTAACACCACCGTCTTGCATCACCAGGTAAGCTGTACAGCGGCATAGTCTGCAACGTGTCCTAGATAGTGCCATTATGGTCACAGAGGGACATTAAGCACGCCAGTAGGTGACGGGAGGGTTTTGGAGCAGGGTCCTCGGTCGTCATCTAATTATCGCAGTTTGCGATGGCCCGTGCTCACCAAGGACATCCGATCAAAGTCTAAGCATGGCCTCTTTGAAGGAAAACGAACCATGAACCATATGAAAAGGCACAGAAACATACATTGTATACGCACTGTAAGTGGATGGGAGTACATTGGACGATTCGACGAAAGAGAATCACACTCGGGTACTAAGGACTTAAAACCACTAGAGGGAATCAAAGCCATGCATAACACCTGAGCCGGAAACATTAATGTGAGAGGCCCAGCGATTAATTCAAACTCACATAGGTATCATCAGATAAATTGAACGCAACCAACCAAAGACGGAATTCGAAAGCATGACCAGAGCAAGGCCGAAAGCGAAAGCACTGTCAAATAAACCCAAACAGGTCGATATCGAAAGCACCAGAACATTAATCAAAGCCAAAAGAGTATTGTGCGCTCCTGCCCCTCAGGCATCCAGAAGGGAAGCATTAAGGAGAAGGGTTCTATATTCTTAGAATCTTAGATCCAAGACGTTCCGGTGTACGAGAATGCTGTGTGTGGAGCCCCGGACATGCAGCCAACATGATTGCAGAACTGACCCCCGGATGACCCAGTAAGGGAGGGTGCAGAAGGGTGCAGCGAACGGCAGTATCCTTGGCTTAGCAGAGTTCTGGCCGTCGGAGGACCACTCAGATGAAAAGCCCCCAGCCATCTGTGATATTTCGGGCATGCCGGTCTTCCGTGGGGAACTGAATGTTTCCCCTTCCTACCGATGGACTGAATTTGCGGGTATCGCAGACCTAACAGCGGGGTATTACAGTGTCATCGCAAAGAACATGACAGAATGCTCACGCCAGCGAGTACGGCATGCCAGTGCTATCTGTGGCTGTGTTCAAGCGGCACACCGTAGTATGAAACTTGATCGGAGGTAATCCGGATTGTTCGGCTCACCGCAACACATATTGGCGTCTGCCGCACCTCGCCTATAATAGTGAGATGACAGGCATGGTTCCACCTATTCCATCCGCAGCGGTGGAGGACTGGCCTTGCCAATAGAGGTAGGTGGTCTTGGGTTATTGCCGAAGAGTCATTTTACGGGTTTACTAAGCTAGATAGTGGCGTAGCCGCTTATCATGGAGGAGAAACCCTGGATGCCTGGCAGCTGGCATGCTCCGTCGGCAGTAATCATATTGTTGGGGACCGATTTTCTGCATCACCATGTCTCTCTGACTGTGCGAGTGGTGAAACCACAGAGAGTCGCGCTTATGTATTTCCGATGTGTCCTGGCAAAAAATGTCATCGAGACCAGGCACGACTGCTGTGTAACCAGGAACGGCAAAAATAACATAAGAAACGACGCTGGCAGCTTGCAATAGCCCACCTCTTCCTCAGCCACCTCCCACCCTGTTCCGGTGTAATTGTCTCTCTCTGTTGCTGACGCTGATCCAAGCTTTTCCAGCCACACGTGCTTTGCATGGTTGTGAATGCGCGCCCTTGCTATGTGCAGTAGAGTGACCTCTACTGTGTATGGCAGGCGTGTGCACACATTATCCTGGGGTCTCATTATTTGACAGGTTGTGAATGGGCAAGGCAGCTCGCCTCACGCAAGCCTGTCTTCTTCAAGAGCACCGTGGAAAGGGGAAGCCGGTCGTTTCTTGATGCGTTGGTCTCGACAGACTTTGCGCGTGGTTCGCCGATTGGACCATGGTCCAGAACAAGTCTGGAGCTATGGTCCATGATGCCAGCTTCGGACTAGCGTGCTCGTGGCTCGGGTGCATGAATTACGGCTGAGAGCTGCGCTTCTCGAAGCTGTTTCGAGATGAGCGTGTCCTTGACTTTGGGCACAATCATTAGAAGGCCGTCGCTGATAAGGTTGCCTTCGGTGGCCACGCCGTTTCATTTGTCCGCACCAAGGTTCATCCCGGGAAGCCGGGTTGATGGGATGACGTGTAATCTTGGGTGTGAGGCACATGGTAGAAACTTGTGCTACGATGGCTCAGTACGCCCGGGCAGCGGGGCACCCTGCCCTGGCTGTCACGGGCTGGTGGGGCTGAGGACAGTCCCTGAAATGACCTGGTGACAGGTGCGTCCGGGCAGGGAATCGCAAAATCACCGCAGCAGTGCCTCAAATTCAATGGCGAAATGCGCTCAGACGCTCTGAGAAAAACGGGCGGTAAAAAAACTCAGTTACCCGGCCGGGAGGAGATAAGAGAGATAAAAGCGCATGTTGCACTTGGGTCAGCTCGTGTGCCAGCCATGGACAAGTCTGTTGGTGACTCCAGCTCGCGAAAGTCGGCAGACGGCCAAGGACGGGGCTATGGAATACAGATAGGGTGCTTCTTCGCCCCCCACCCCCACCTCCGCAAGTTTTCACTGACCACCCGATCCCGACAGCTACCGCACGCTCTCAATTCGTGTGGATGAGAAGGTCGCGAGCGGTGCGAAGCCCAAGAAGCCCGTAGACCCCGCGGATGCCATTGCCGCCATCGACGTCCACCTTATCCCGGCCGACGAGGTCTATCTTCGCTTCTCGTGCAGCCCCGCCGTCGGCCTCGAGTCTGCTGCGGTCGAACGCAGACTAAAGGATGGCAGAAACATCATCAGCCCCCCTCCTACCAAGTACTGGCTAAAGGCACTCAACTACGTCTTTGGAGGTTTTAACTTCCTCATGTGGATTGCCTTTGTCGTCACAATTGTGGGCCACACCACTCACTTTCGTCCGTCTTCCCGTCAATAATGAAAGACTCCCCTAGCTTTCCTATAAGCCCTTGGGCCAGCCCCCTGAAGCCTTTAACCTTGGTGTTGCTGTCCTCCTCGTAAGCGTCTTCTGTGCCACCCGCCTTCCTTACTCTTAGCGTCGTGCCCCGCGTAGATGCTCGTCATCGTCGTTTCTGCTACCTTTTACGCCTTGGTAGACTGGAGCGCGAACCGCATCATGAAATCTATCAAGTCTCTCATTGCCCACGAGGCTGCGGTCATGAGAGAAGGCAATCAGCAGCTTGTCCCCGCAAATGACATTGTTGTTGGGGACATTGTCGTTCTCTCTACTGGAGACCGTGTGCCCGCAGACCTCAGGATCGTTCAAATGTCTTCTGATTTGCGCTTCGATCGGTCTCTCCTTACCGGAGAAAGGTTGGTTCGATTAGCTTTCTCAGACTACAGCATTAATACCTGGACTAGTGATATGGTTCCTGGCTCCCTTGACGCTACCTCCGACAATGCCCTTGAGACACGCAACTTGGCTCTTACCTCGACGTTTGTCACGCAAGGCACCTGCCACGGCGTAGTGTTCGCCACCGGTGATCGTACTGTCATGGGACGCTTGGTCCGCATGTCTGGCGAGACCAAGTTCAAATTGACAACTATCCAGAGGGAAATCTGGTTCTTTACCAAGGTCATTTCCACCGTCGCCCTGTCTCTTTTCTGCCTCTCGCTCCTTCTTTACGGCGTTTGGCTTCGCAAGAGTTATCCCGGGTATGAGAATATCAGTGGCGCCATTGTCAACTCTATTGGGTGTCTTACAGCATTCGTACCTCAGGTGAGTCTTTTGGACAATTTGGGGTAGTGTATCACAATGCTCAACCTTCTTCCACTCAGGGTCTTCCCGTTTGTGTCGCTCTATCCTTGACGGTGATTGCCCGTCGCATGTCCAAGAGACACGTCCTCGTCAAAAACTTGGCGACCATCGAGACACTGGGTTGCATCTCTGTTTTGTGCTCTGATAAAACCGGTACTCTGACCGCAGGAAAGATGGCAAGTTGCTTTGGCATCCCTATGTGACCGATCTGTTGACGCTCTTCTCAGGCTGTCGCATCCGTCGCGTTCCTTGATGCTTCCCTAAAGGCGGACGAGATCGAGGGGCATGTGGCTGGATTGACTGAACCCAAGACATATTCTGCCCTTGATGCTATGCACAAGGTCACCAGACTCTGCAATGGCGCCAAGTTTGACGCTGCGACTGTCGATCGCCCAGTTGCGGAGCGTGTTGTCAAGGGAGACCCTACCGACACTGCTCTTCTCCGTTTCTCCGAGTCGCTATCGGTTCCCAGTCTTGGCATCAATACACCTTCGCTCTTGAACAGCTCTAGACGTCTGTTCGAGATCCCGTTTAACTCAAAGAATAAATGGATGCTTTCGGTCGTCGAGGTCAATGATTTGGCCGATGGTGAGATTAGTGAAAAGAACAGCAGCACCTGGCTATTCGTGAAGGGCGCTCCTGACATCTTGTTCCGCTCGTGCACCACCGTTATGAAGTCGAACGGCTCCGTGGTACCCTTTGATGGGACGGCAAAGGAACAACTCGCTGTGCTTCAGAGCGCGTGGTCCAACGAAGGCCAGCGTGTCCTTGCATTGTAAGCTCATTATTTCGCATGCTAGCGTGTTCGCTCAACGATGGTGTAGATGCCGCAAATCGCTTGAAGTGTTCAAGAGCGACATTCCCCCGAGTGATTTGGAGGAACTCATGTATAGTGAAATGCAAGATCTGACATTGGTTGGGCTGGTTGGCATCCGTGACCCTCCCCGGACCGATGTTCCTGGGGCTATTGAAGTTATTCGGAGAGCGGGTGTCCGGGTATTTATGGTCACCGGTGATTTCAAATTGACTGCTGTTGCAATCGCTCGTCAGGTGGGCCGCCGCAGTTTTCATGTGCCTTCAGGTTGTTTGTTCACGCGACACCCCCCCCTTTAGGTCGGCATCGTCACTCAGGAACGCATCGATACCATCGATGACGTTCGTGCAGGGGTCGCTACATATCCAGAGGGTATCAGCCCATCATTGATCAAGCCCTCAGACGACGATGCTCTTCGCGCTCTCGTCCTCACTGGCGAAGATGTTGCTACCCTGACGCCTGCCGAATGGAATGTGATTGCCGGGATTTACACTGAAATCGTCTTTGCGCGCACGACTCCTGACCAGAAGATGTCCATCGTGGAAAACATCAAAGCACGAGGAGACAACACTGTCGCAGTCACTGGGGATGGTGTCAACGATGCGCCGGCACTCAAGGCCTCCGACATTGGTGTTGCAATGGGGAGCGGGAGTGATGTTGCCAAGGAAGCTGGTGAGCCTGGTTCGGAACTCTGTCGTCGCGTAACTGACTTGAGTGGTTCTTTCAAGCTGCGCTTATCCTTCTCAAGAATGACTTTGCATCCATTCCCGTGGCCATTGAAATGGGTCGTTTGGTATTTGACAACCTGAAGAAAGTAACGCTCTATCTTATGCCAGTGAGTCACTGTCGAATCATAATCCGAGTTGTAACTTAACTGTTCCCCCAAGGTTGGTTCATACACCGAATTCATGGCTGTACTCGCCAATGTCTTGCTAGGAATGCAAATCCCTTTGAGTTCCTACTTGCAAGTTTGCTTCTCGATTACGAATGACGTCGTCATGTCCATCTCTCTGATGTACGAGAAAGCGGAGGCCGACCTTATGGTGCGAAAGCCGAGGAATGCCAGGCGGGATCGCCTTACAGACTGGCGATTGTTCTTCCAAATTTACCTGGTAAGCCGTTGCAGTAGTTTGAGGGCAAGGGTTTACTGTCCACCAGTTCCTCGGGCTCATGGCTTGGCCTTGCTGCATGGCTATGTGGTTCGTATACATGCATCAGAATGGCCTCAGCTTCTACGACGTCATCCTTGTCTATAACCAGTGGGCAGATGGCTGGCAGGGAAGGTCGGAAGAGGAACTCACGAACCTCGTCAACACTGGGCAATGTATCTAGTAAGCAACTCTTCTCTCCAAGACTGCATGGGCGTTAACCTGGACTAGCTACGTGACGATGGTGTTTCTTCAATATGGCAACCTTCTTGCTATCCGCAACAGGAGGGTCTCGCTCTTGCAGTCGAATCCGTTGTGGGGACCAAGGCAAAACTTGATCGTCCCCGTTGGGATGGTCGGTACGGCCTTGATCGCTATCGTCAACTTGTATGGGCCTGGTCTCCAGAAGGTCTTTTATACCACGCCAATCCCCGCCATGTTCTGGGGCCCGCCTTTTGGCTTTGCGCTCGCAGTGTTGATCGTGGACGAACTCCGTAAGCTGATTGTCAGGACCTACCCAAGGGTAAGTCGTGAGTGTGTACGTACAGCACCGTCGTCTTATCATATTGTCAGTCGATCATTGCCAAGATGGCCTGGTAACACGTCGAGCATGGGAGTTTCAATTTGCCTTGGCGACCAACCTCGCTCTACATGTGTCTTGTATAGTATTTTAGAACCAGGATTGTGACACGCTTGGAATATATAACCCGTTTGAAGTGGAAGGTTATTGTGTGCACCATGGTACGAGCAGGTATCCCAGCGCGCATACGTTGAGATAGATGACGCAAGATTTTATCGTAAATGCCGTGGGTGACTGAAGCGGGCAACCAAAGTGACGTTGGTGGTGGAAAGGGTCTGACAAGCCCCACCTCGACGTCATTCGCCCGTTATTGGTCGCGGTCGTCTGGTACCCGACAAGGCGAGAGATGGAGCACGAGTTTTTGCGAGGTGGAATTGTCAGTAGCGAGAGTAGTTTTATATACGAGGCTACTTTGTCTGTCGGGTCGACAGCGGCCATTTCGCGAATGGTCTCACAACCCCAACGGCCCGACCCTTGCCTGAGAGACTGCCTTTTGTTCTGAGGCAGGCACAGAGAGCTTTTTGCTCTTCGTGCTAGTACGGCGGGTGGATCAAGACAATCACGAGTTCATCAAAGGAAGACGATTCGGGTATTAAAGTGATGATCCATGACGGACATGGTGACGGGGTAGCCAAGGAACCGTGTCACTCGCAAAACTCGCTCATGTCGCACTGCGAATAGCGATTTCACCGCGAGCTAGATAAAAAGATTCCAATATGCGCGGGGAGAGACTCTCCAGCTTCTTCGTCCCGTATGAACTTCCAGAAGACGAACTCGAAGGTCTCGGCCTCCGGAAGGGACAGAGTCCCCGGCTATGGCATTCAGATCAGGCAAGCACACTGCGTCGTGTCGCCCGTTTACAATGCTCATCGTTTTCTGGTAGCTACCGGACGCTTTCCGTTCGCGTCGATGAAAAGCAGCTGCCTGCAAAGCCCAAGGTCAGCGCGGATCCGGCCGATGCGATTGCGGCCATCGATGTCCACCTAGTCTCCCCCGAGGAGGTGTATACCCGTTATTCCACCCACCCCGTGCACGGCTTGGACAATGCCGTGGTTCAGCGCAAGATCAAGGACGGAAAGAACGTCATCAGTCCCCCGCCGACCCAGTACTGGAAAAAGGCACTCAACTATGTCTTTGGTGGCTTCAACTTTCTCATGTGGATCGCGTTCATCTTGACCCTTGTATGCATTTTGCGGCCAACGACGTTCCATGTCGGTTGCTCACCCGCACACTTTAGTTGTCGTACAAGCCTCTTGGTCAGCCACCCCAGGTTTTCGTCCTCGGCGTCGCCGTCCTTTTGGTGGGTGATTCCGGGCTTCGTCATCCGTCGCTTTCTCATCGTCTTTTGGCCCCCAAGTTACTCGTCATCGTCATTTCAGCCACGTTTTATGCCTTGGTGGACTGGAACGCGAGCCGGATCATGAAGTCGATCAAGTCGCTGATCGCCGAGGAAGCCTCCGTGATCCGCGACGGAGAGCAGGTGCTCCTGTCCGCAACCGACATCGTCGTTGGCGACGTCGTCCTCCTAAGTGCTGGTGATCGTGTTCCGGCCGACTTGAGAATAGTACAGGCTTCCTCGGACCTCCGGTTCGACCGTTCTCTGCTCACTGGTGAGAGGTGAGCGCGTGCATCTGCCGACGACTTGGCGTGCATGAGATGGGCTAAGAGCAGCATAGTGACATGATCCCCGGTGTCTTGACAGCAACGTCGGACAATGCCCTCGAAACCCGTAATTTGGCTTTGAATTCGACGTTTGTCACTCAGGGTACTTGTACCGGCATCGTGTTCGCTACCGGAGACCGCACGGTCATGGGTCGCCTGGTCGCCATGTCCGGCGAGAAGAAGTTCAAGTTGACGACGATTCAGAAAGAGGTCTGGTTCTTCACCAAGATCATCTCTTGCTTTGCTCTGTTCTTTTTCCTCTTTTCGCTTCTTCTCTATGGCGTCTGGTTGCGGACAACTTTCCCCGGCTACGACTCGACGAGTTCGGCCATTGTGAACTCGATTGGTTGTCTCACCGCTTTTGTTCCCCAGGTACGCTCCTTTGAGCTGTTTGTCTTTTTCTCCTTTCTGACTGCTCTTTCTTAGGGTTTGCCCATCTGCGTTGCGCTCTCGTTGACCGTCATCGCTCGTCGCATGGCAAAACGTTCTGTATTGGTCAAGAATTTGGCTACTATCGAAACCCTGGGGTGCATGTCCGTTCTATGCTCTGACAAGACGGGTACTCTCACAGCGGGAAAGATGGTATGCTGTGGTGGAGTGGTATTTCCGTATTCGTGTGTTTATTGGACTCCCTAGATGCTCGAGAACATTGCCCTCCTTGACGCGCATTTCGCCGCTCGCGAGATTCACGAAAGGGTCTCGAGAGCCTCGGAACCGGCCAGTTTTGCTGGTCTTGAAGCCATCCATCAAGTTACTCGGCTGTGCAACGCCGCGAAATTTGACGCAGTCACACTAGCCAAGCCAGTCGAAGAACGTACCGTGAAGGGCGACCCGACAGACACTGCGCTGTTGCGCTTCTCAGAACCACTTTCCATCCCGACTCTGGATATCGACACTACCAAGCTCTTGCAATCTTGGAAAAAGCATTTCGACATTCCTTTCAACTCTCGCAACAAGTGGGCACTGACAGTCGTGGTTCCAAACGACGAGAAACAGGGACACCCAGGGTGGATGCTCGTCAAGGGTGGCCCGGACGTGTTGTTCAACTCGTGCAGCCACGTGCTGCAATGTGATGGAACTTCCGTACCGTTTGGCCCAAATGAGAGGGAGAGGATGTTTGCAATCCAAAATGAATGGTCAAGCGAAGGCAAACGTGTTCTCGCGCTGTGAGTCTTGTCCATTTTGTCAATAAAAACACATTCCTCAACACAGCGGTGTAGTTGCCGCAAATCTTTGGACGGAATCAAGCTCGGGTTGCCTGCAAACGCGATGGAAGAGCAAATGTACTCGGAGATGCATGATTTGACCCTGGTTGGTCTCGTCGGCCTTCGGGATCCTCCTCGCGAAGACGTACCGGCTGCGATTAAGACAATTAGACGAGCTGGTGTTCGCGTGTTCATGGTCACTGGTGATTTCAAACTTACGGCAGTAGCCATTGCATGTCAGGTAAACCGTCTCTTGTATTGAACCTGCAATAACGCATTTATAATGCGCCCATACCTACTCTCACTAGGTCGGGATTGTCTCGCAAGAACGAATTGACACGATCGAAAACGTCAGAGCGGCTGCATCTGAAAAGTCACCCCCCAAGTCACGCCACGATATCAAGCCTTCAGATGACGATCCAATTAGGTCACTCGTTCTGACCGGCGAAGACGTCTCCACTCTCACTACATGTGACTGGGATGTTCTCGCCGGAACATATGCAGAGATTGTGTTTGCGCGAACCACTCCCGACCAAAAAATGAAGATTGTCGAGGAGATCAAGTCTCGTGGTGACAATACAGTTGCAGTCACGGGTGATGGAGTCAACGACGCACCAGCGTTGAAAGCCGCTGACATTGGTGTGGCCATGGGAAGCGGAAGTGACGTTGCAAAGGAAGCTGGTATGCTGATCTATTTCGTTGCTTTCGCGTCACTGAACTGGGTTCCAGCCGCCCTCATTCTACTCAAAAACGACTTTGCATCGATACCAGTCGCCATTGAGATGGGTCGACTCGTTTTCGATAATCTCAAAAAGGTCACTCTATACCTCATGCCAGTCAGTAAACGTTTGCAACGACGTCGACGAGGACTGACGTTTGTCTCAGGCCGGAAGTTACGCGGAGTTCATGGCTGTCTTGGCCAATGTCCTTCTTGGCATGCAGTTACCCATGACTACGTACCAACAGGTTTGCTTCTGTATCACTAACGACGTCGTTATGTCGATATCCCTGATGTACGAGAAGGCGGAGGCCGGTGCGTACAAGCCTAATCACCGTGACTGTTCACCGATGATGTGGTCAGATCTTATGACACGCAAGCCGCGAAATGCGCGCACTGATCGTTTAACGGATTGGCGTCTGTTTGTGCAAGTCTATTTGGTGAATGACCAATATTAGTCCAGTGAATACGTAGCTGATCATTCCGTCAGTTTATTGGACTCATGCTCTGGCCGTGTGCAATGGGGATGTGGTTTTTCTACATGGGACGCCAAGGCCTCTCGTTTTACGACGTCATCTTGGTTTACAACAAATGGCAAGATGGATGGCAAGGCTTTACTATCGACCAGCTTACTGAATTTGTCAACGTGGGGACTTGTGTCTAGTACGTTATTGGAGGCTCGTGTTGGCTTGCTTACCGACAGCATATGGTTTTCTAGCTATGTTACAGTCGTCTTTGGCCAGTACGGCACCTTGCTGTCTGTTCGTAACCGTCGCGCTTCCATGGTGAACTCGAATCCCCTCTGGGGTCCCCGCCGCAATCTGGTTGTACCGTGCAGTATGGTGGGCACGGCGTTGATTGCGGTAGTCAACCTTTACGGGCCTGGACTTCAGCGCGTCTTTAACATGAGACCTATCCCTGGCATATTCTGGGGTCTCCCTTTTTCCTTTGCACTTGGCATCCTGATGATGGATGAGCTGCGCAAACTGATCGTAAGAACGTATCCCAAGGTGAGGCATCTGTCGCACGCATCATCGCTTGCACCGGTTGACTGGCCTGGAACAGTCTTTTGTTGCTTGGATCGCGTGGTAGATCTTTTCCGCCGGACCCAACGATGGTGTTGGATCCCATTTGATACGACATGATCACGACAGAACGAACATGGTAAGCTCACATGTGACCCCGTAAGCGGTTGTTGCAGAGGTGCGTGTGGTTGTCGGATAGGTGCTAGTAGATGATGATATATGACATTCATATATTATTGTTATACTTATCTAACTACAGATTCGGAATTGCATCTTGTTTTGATAAACTCGGAGGTTGAATTGGTGACTATGCTCCTTGCTGCTCACCTAGGTCAACCCAGCCATCGATCTGGGATGAACGGAAATAAACAGTGTTGAAATTTGTTTGGACAGCGTGGCACGGCCCTATATGATGTTTTACCACTAACAGCCGCCATTCAATCACTGGCGCGAGGGAATTTCAGCGTCCGCAGGCTCATTCTCGCTCGATCGTTCGATCCCTGCTGGCATGCGCACGTTCTCCCAAAGTCGCCGCAGCACCGCTCAGTATGCATCCTGTCATTGAGTTGCGAAACGTGCGGGTGATGTCTGCCCCGAGTAAAGCGGGATTCATCCTGATGCCTTACGTCCATCGATTCTCAGGGCGCGAACGATGCCGACGGTCATACATGTGGGTGTACATCCGCAGAACGCAGTGGCCAAGGATACCTGGAGTGGATGGACGATCAGAGTGTTGTAGCACGCTTTAGTTTTCCTTATACGGTAATCGTTACATAAGCTTAGAGCATACATTTTGCTACCACTCTCTAGTTTATTTCCTCAGTAGCTCGACATTTACTGAGGGTAATGCCCTATTCTCATAAGCATTTGCTACTGTACTAATCTACAATAGTTCACACAGGTAGTACTCTTAATATCAGTAGCTCGACATCTACTGAGGTTCTCATAGTTCCACTTAACTTCTGCACGGCATCCTTTCAATACGAAGGGGAGTGCGACATGGTGACTTGACATCATCTGGTGGAAGCAGAGGGGTTGGAGTCGCCCGCGCCAATCTCAATCAGGGACAGTATCACGATGGTCTCGTACCACATTGCATACGGTGCTTTGTTGGCTCGGATTCCATTGATCACGGCCATTTGACTCCGGGGACGATTGGGCGCAATAGTCTCCGATCCTGGTCATTCACTGGCAGTGTGCATGTCAGAATCCGAACGGTATGGAAACAGCAAATCTTTCAAGTTGCCACTTTTGTGCTGTTGCCTCGCAAAACCAGTGGCTACGGGCCTTGACCGCCCGTCGCGATTGAATAAAACACGTATGCGCATACCCGCGCGCTCGGTGTGTGCAATCCCGCGGACCATTTGATGTAGCCGTGAAGCCGACTTGTGTGAAATAAAAAGGGTCTGGCGGGCGGGGAAATGCGGCGCGGGTGATAAGCACATCTCAGATGATCACTGGCAGGAGAACGCCTTGACACACTTCCGAGTCAGGATGCTGACATACTAGTATGTGCTGAGAGTAGGACCCTTCCGACACTCGGAGCGCAGTGGCCAGTCGCACGATTGGATGTGGAGCCCGTGTGTGCAAACGTGAATGTCGGGCAGTCAATTCATCGGCTGCCTGCTCCCCCTATCCAACGACACGTCACTATCACGTTGCTTGCCATTACCTGGATCGGAGGCAGAGCGACCATGACAAGTACGTTGGCACCATGTCGCTTCGGAAATGAATTCCGGATGGTACGATAGAGTCACATCTGCTGGCAGACCTCTCCGTCCGTTTACCAAGGTCCTTGATCCCCGCTTACTGCCCTTACGTTCATTTTTCGCTTCCTCCGTGCCGCTTTGGGATGCGGCACCACTCCGATCACGATGGAAGTGAATCCGCGCTTGACCTTTTTTTTTCGCAGGCCGATGATCGCACGCACGCACATCTTGTCAACGCCATCTCGACATCTTTATCGGGTCGCTTTGCCTTGCTACATATCGACTGCTGTACATACCGCTCTCAGCGATCCGCTGTACACGGAGCCACGGAGATGCGGTCTTTGCCTTTTTAGATCTTTCGGGCGCAAGGCCCTTGCCTATAGCAGGTGTTTGGTCTCTTTTGAAGGACGGCACGCCAACTTGAATGCCCCGCCCCTGCCCGTGTCCTGCCAGGTGCGTTTGCAACGTGGTACAGGGGGGGGATTTCAATTCATCAAACGCTTCACAACACGGTCACGTACTTGCACGTATGTATATCGACTATCGCTACTTTCCGTCGCTGTCCAATTGAATGAGCACGTTCGTCGTTGGTATGGGGCAGCAACGACGAAGCATGCAGTGAAAACAAATTTTCGTTGTCGTCGGCATCGTCCCTCCTTCCCAATGCATTCGTGTTACCGATCGTGGTTGCGCCACAAGGGTTGAAGATATGGGTCAAGCGTATGCGTGTATTACAGGGACATGTGAAGCAACAGGGGTGGGCGAACGGCGGTGGCGGGTTGTCAACAATGGGAGATGTGACCCACACGCGCAACTTGAAGCCAAGGCTGAGAAAAGTCGTCGTGTGATTGACAGTCAGGGGTTGCACGGTGATGCGATGTTCATCGGATTACCCATTTGCGCCATGCCCTCTTGGTTTCGTGTCGATACGTTTGACTTTTTCGTTGCTAGGCCAAGGACCGCAGATATGCATGGCACGCGCTCGTTGCTCGCGACTCGCGCTTCTACCAACTGATGCCCGGCGCATGACTTCCCGCATGCTACACCGACATGGCGATTGGCGATGCGGCTTATCGCGCAGAGTATGTCAGTAGACCTACGGAAAAATCGTCTCCCTCGAGGACACTTGCAAGTTGCGGACACGACCATGGGAGATTTCCTCCCATTTCCATCCTGTTCATGTCTCAGTGCGGCACCAGATGCCCCAAGTTTGAATTCTGATTCACGCCCAAGCTCGATGCAAGGACATCTTGCTCTAACTTGCCTCCGTAGAGCCTCTACCGTGGGACGAGGAATGTATAGGTGCATATGGGACCCATGTGTTTTACCGTTACGGCGCTACGGGCTCGGTTTCAGGATCGGATCCGACCACTGGCAGCGCAACT
>JBBPKE010000143.1:0-35140 GCA_038089095.1 Tylopilus orsonianus | reverse complement strand
GTCCGCTCGTTGTCAAGCTTCAAACAAACACAGAGGGATCACCCCAGCCATCTGATGCAAATCTGGAGACATATGGCCATTTAAGGGTGGTCAGTGGGCGGAGGATTGAGTCTTGGAGCAGTCATAGATAATGGATAAACTCAGCTTGAAATATACATGAGCGTAAGTGAGCAAAGGTGTCGCAACACATACCTTGGATGGATGCGTCCAAAATGACCTGAGGGCTAGTGATTGTAAAACACGTCTCTAAAACCACAAAGAAAGGTGTTTAGGACAACTCTGAGATGGACACAGATCGACCTTGGTGTCATTTGTAGCATGCGAATGAAAAAGATAAATTGTGGTGAAAGCGTCTGACTAGTTACTTTGTTGGTCATCTCCAGAAATTCCGAAAAATAAAAATAAAAATGTGAATTTCAACATGGGATGACCCGGAACGTGTGCTACAGACCCCTGCGAGTTGAACGCTACCAATACTTCTCAATTCCGATGCTGTGTTGAGGAGATATAGCAGGCCGAAGTTGTGTATTTCTTTTCACAAATTTTCCACGCGGCAAGGTTGCCTGAAAAAGACAGTAACGTCTGAGGTCACGACCTCTGTCTCCGAAGCCTTGGAGCGCTCTTTAACTCTCTACATCTGTATTTGCCATAGTATCAACGTTTGATCCGAATGTGTCGGCCAGTGGCGTTGTGCGGAGACACTGAATCTGAGCTTCTGTGGGTCAAAAGTTCGTCCGAGGTATCCACCGACTTGTTGGCTGGAGGCTGATTCCACCATTGGGACATTTGCTGCCTATTTCACCAGATCGTGGCGATTTTTCGGTACGATAAACGGCGAGCCAGTAGAGCCGAGCTCCCTGAAGCATCGGGGTAATTCACATCTCGAGCTAATCATAGGCACTTGAAAGCAGGGGGTTGAATGAGGATAGGCATTTCAAGGTATTTGCATGGCCATGGGTAGCATAGAATTAGCGTGGCCCCCCTTCTGAAATTCTTGCCAGTTGTGTTCCAGTCGCCTCACAACACCCCAGTCATCCATTGCCAAGTCCGGTATCCATGCCGTCTCAACGGCCCATCCCTTTATTTCGGCTACCGTCAGCACCATCTTCCAGGTATGTTCTGTGCACTGCTCGACGGGGTGATAATCAGATTCTACCAAGATCCGATTCGGAGAACATGCTCTAATGAGTGCTCGGTGATTTGGAGAACGCCCGTTGATTACAGTCGATAACGACAAGTATACATTTAAGTGACGTTTCTGAATGCAGTGAGAGGCTATATTATGACGTCAAACGAAGTACACGAAAAGTACCTCTATTGCTCTCCAGGTCTCCACACTGAGCCCACAACTGTGGAGATCGATGCTGATGCGCTGCCACCGGGAGCCATGTTTCTGATGCATTCGATTCAGAAGGTCCTGAGTAGCTTGATGGGACTTTACGCTATGGATGCTGATGTTTCTGCGAAGCTCGACCGCGAGATCAATTTGTGCCTCGAGGACAGCCAGTTGGTGCTCGAGCGGGACGATAAAAGGTGTCAGCTCCCGTGGCGTGGCAGAATATTCGATAGGAACTCGAGCAGCACGGTCCAGTCCGACCTCCCCTAACATGGCTTGTGGGAGGGAAGAAAGATTTCGCCGTAACTCTGCGAGGATGTCCACTAGTGGAATTGGGTCTGGGAGGTGTGGAAGCAACTTCTCGAGCACCTCCTGATGCTTGCCTGAGGGAGAGAAAAGCCGTTGATAGTGCTCTTCTTTCACGACCCCGGGTAGGATTGATACCCAATGCGAAAACCATGGGTGATAACCTGGAGTGTCCGGCCAAGAATAGTTAGAGAAAGAAAGCAGAACGGCGTGCAGTTGCTGACCAAAGCATGGAACTACCTTGTCTGGATATGCATTGGCTAAACCTTGCACAAGAGACTGGTCAGACGGCCGCGAAGACATGGCACAAATCGTGATTGCGAGGCTATCCATCACTTCTTTGGTAATATCGGAATCCGTGGGGTGACAATGCACATCGACAACATGTTGCAGGACGTCGAGCGGTGGTAGTGACGGCGGTGACGGCTCCGCATGCATTTTCGAGTGAGAATGCGATTAGTGGTGTGTTGAGAAGACCTCCCTTTTTCGGCTCAACGTGACCCCCATGTGTGGTATTGCTCAAACTTCCAAGACCGCTATCAGAGCACGGCTCAAGTTGTCTATCTCCACCATTTATTCCATCACAAGGAGGCAAATGCAATACGTATTGAACACGTCACCCCCCATCCATCGAGGGATGAAGGGTCCATTGGACCGCGATGCGTTCCATACATCGCTCCAGGTGCTCGGCGTGCGCGTGCCAGCTAATAAGACGACGAGCATATTGAGATCCGCGCTCTTAAAGAGGTATGTCGCGTCTGTGGCGTCTGTGTTGGACTCGTGTGTCACTCACCACCATTTTCAAGGTATATCCTAGATTTACCAAAAATCAAGAGTGTTATCTGGGACCCTTCCGGGAAACAGGATCGCAGAGTCATACTGTTTAAAGTTGAGGAGGAAGGTGTGATTGCGAGCCAGCATTCAAACCGTTGCTAATTTATCCTCCTATAAGTTAGCTGCTTTGACTCAAGAGGCACGTTCGTTCTTGCGGGAGCAATCCGTTGATTTAATCCAACATAAAATCGACCTATATTATGACTATTGGACTGCGGGTATGCGAGAAGTGGCCCATCCTGCATGCCAACTGACCCTTCTCGTAGACGAAATCATAAACTCCGTACTTCCTGAAGAGCTCTGTGATGGCTCGCCGTCAGGTTTCTCCATCACTGGACACATTGGTGACCACGTTTACATATATGTTCTGCACGAATACTAAGTAATAGCCACCAGCGCACATGAACCTCAATCAAGAGTATTTACCCTACAAATATATAATAGGGCAAATCATCCTAGATGCAAGCCACTATTGATGTAACTGAGTATCGAACTAACGGAAGTTTCAGAAGAACCACGGAATCAAAACCGTTGTGAACAAGCTGGACAGTATCGACACCAAATTCCGCTTTTTCAATATGGAAGTACTTGCCGGAGAACCAGATTTCGTTGTCGAACATGTGATTATGCCACTTGATTGGATTTCAGGCGGTTCTGACACTTTTTTGGGTAGCACGAGTCGGGTTGTCGGTTTACTTTCGATTTTTCCAAAGTTTACTGGAATTCTCGGCTACACACTGAGCATGAGCGCCTTGTACAGCTGTTCAGGCCCGACGATGTTGTTGCAGACGTGTTTGCGGGCGTTGGCCCTTTCGCCATCCCGGCTGCCAAAAAAGGTTGCGCTGTTCTCGCAAATGACTTGAACCCGGAGAGCGCGCATTGGTTGACCGAGAATATAATCACCAACCATGTATGTTTCTGACATGACTGAAGTGCGAGGCATTTACCGTTGCTTAGGTGTCTGATCTCGTCCGCTCTAGTTGCAAAGATGGTCATGATTTTATCCGAAACGCCATATCTCGAGTGCTGGAGAACCCGTTCCCTGATTATAGGCCCAAAAGGTTAAGCACGACGCAGGAAAAGCAACAAAAACATCAGCGAATGAGACAACTGAACGACATTCATCCTTCGAAAACAGAGGATTCCACTGTACCGGTCCGATTATCACGGAATAAAATCACGCATTTTGTGATGAATTTACCGGATTCTGCGCTGGAATTTTTGGGTGCATTCCGGGGTATTTTAGCGCCGCGAGGTGAGACCGAAGGGCGATTGGACGGGGTTTACGATACCATGCCAATGGTTCATTGCTATTGCTTCACTCGCGAATTGGACCCACGCAACGCCGAAGTAGACATCAAGAAGGTACGCATACATGCAGCTGCCCATGCCTATATGCGGTGACAGTAACTTCTAGAGGGCTGGCGCCAAGATGGGAAGCAGGTTGGACAGCGAAGTCACGTTGCACAAGGTGCGATCAGTCGCTCCAAACAAGGATATGTATTGTATCAGCTTTCGGCTCCCTCGGGAAGTGGCATTGGGTGTTGGCCAAGAACAGGATACTATAGTAGGGCCGTAAAATGCACAGGAATGGCTTGTTGGCATGATGCTGGAGGCGATACATTGGTGCTTAGATAATCCGCATTTATCCCCGCACCGGAGAAAACAAAACCGCTCGAAACAGCCGTCGCAGACCTCCCCAGCGGAACTGCACAACTTTACCCTCACTTTGGGCCTTATTTCAGTCCCATAGATATACCCCTAGACTTCTCCGGATTAATTCCATAGAGTTGCAGACGCCATGTCTCCGTTCTCTTCCGTCTTACCATCCATCCACTGCGATGCAAACGACAAGCCATCCTCCCTCACTGGCTCTGCTCTCAAAAATGTTCGAAGCGCTGTAGCAGTTCCTGAGAGCGAGCTCAAGCGTTGGAGGCGTGTCTTTGATGCCAACGCACAAGTAGTAATTAACAGTGAGAAGTGCGTCATGCTCCCAACTTGTTTTCAATAATACTCACCGACGCATTGGTGAAATTTTAGGTTCCTTGACACCGAGAACTTTGTCAATGCCATCGCACCGCGGGGGGACTTGACTAAAATAGGTCGTGCTCAATTTGCGATGTTATTCCGTGTCGCCGACGTCTCAAAGCGGGGCCTTGTCTCATGGGAAGACTTCACGGTCTTCGAGACACTTTTAAAACGTCCAGACGCCGATTATTGGATAGCTTTTCGGTATTTCGACGTGTGAGTCCCAAGGAAAAACTAAACTACCGCCCAGTCCTGACACTACTTTTGTTTGCAAAAAGGGACAACTCTGGGACGATCACCTTTGAACAGTTCAAAGAGGTGTTCACAGCCAATGTCGCCTCGTCTTCAATCCCTTTTGACTTTGACTGGTCCGTCGGCTATCTTTGGGTCAGAGCGTACTTTTTGTTAACTTGCATCTCGCAGTGATTGGTTCAAGTTGTACTTAGGGAAGAAGAACGGGGCGCACGTGGTCGGATGTAGGTAATCCCCAACTCCTGTTTCACTGACTCAATTTGGCTGTTCGTATTAGACAATGAATTCACTCAGCTTATGAAGGGCCTCCAGGGAGAGCGTCTTCGTCAAGCTTTCAAATATTTAGATGCCGATCAAGACGGTTTTATTAAACCAGATCAATTCAAGCAAATTATTCTTGTGCGTGGACTCACGGTTAGTAATGGCATGCGAATCCCATATTGCGCCTAGGAACTTGCTGGGCACAAGTTGTCGGATGCGGTGGTGGAGCGTTTGCCTACGTTATGCGCACTTACTCCAGGAGGGCGTATATCATACTCTGAAGTGGTAGCATTTCATAATGTTGTTCGAGGTAGGTGCTATCGATGTATCGTCTCAAGAAAGTACTGACGTTGAAGAATGCGATGTCAGAAATGGATATGGTTGAACGGTATGTGATGGTATTCGTACAAATGAAGCAGTTCTATATGAAATTCTATGTTAGTATCATACGCGAGGCAACTGCAAAGTCGAAGGATGGCCGGATAGATCAGTCTGACTTCCTCAATCACGCCACTGCAAGGTCGCGCTATTCGCTCTTTACACCCATGGAGGCCTCAATTATCTTCCACTTTGCTGGAAGGGGGGATGGCGATAAGAGACTTGCTTTGGTTGACTTCGCTCAACTATTAGATCCCCGTTGGCGGGCTCCGCACGAGGAATCAGAGGTCAAGGCTGTGTCCACTGGAACATCGTTGTTGAATGGACTCTTGCAATCCACATACAATTTTATTCAAGGAGGTCAGCGTCAGTGGAGAGTGTCGGTGAATATTACTGAACAGGCTATAGGAATTGCCGGTGCGTTTGGGGCAACTATTGTGTACCCAATTGACATGGGTAAGTAATACGAGCTATTCAAGCAGCTGTAATTGAATGTGCTAAATTGTGGATTAACAGTGAAGGTTTGTGTGTTGTCGCTCTTCGTCCCGGTCACTGCCGACTCAAGTTGTACTTGTTAGACCCGGTAAGACATACTGATGACTGTGAATTACTTCCAATGACCGCTTTTGGAGTGAAGTATGCAGAATCAACGGAGCACAGTTGTCGGTCAAATGCTGTATAAGAACAGTCTAGATTGTGCTCAAAAAATCCTTCGCAATGAAGGATTTTTTGGTTTCTACCGTGGTCTTGGCCCCCAACTGATTGTATGGACGTCCGTCTTTTATAAAGGGCACAGTTGACATCAACGGTAGGGTGTTGCCCCAGAGAAAGCCATCAAATTAACCATTAATGATTTCATACGTGGGCGGGCGATGGACCCCGAAACTGGTCGAATCACCCTAGAGTGGGAAGTAATCGCTGGCGGTACTGCTGGCGGTTGCCAAGTCGTATGTGCTAAGCTTACTTTGTGATATACTGCTGACTGCAGTGTAGGTCTTCACAAACCCTTTGGAAATCGTGTATGCCCAGATCCAGTGCTCTCTTTCATAAATTAACATGTCATTGTCTAGGAAAATCCGGCTGCAAATTCAAGGTGAAGCTGCCAAGCTAGAGGGTGCTGCCCCCAAAGGTGCTGTACACATCATCCGACAACTGGGTCTTGTGGGTTTATACCGAGGAGCAAGCGCTTGCTTGCTTCGTGATATTCCGTTCTCCGCAATTTATTTTCCTGCCTACGCACACCTTAAGAAAGATGTTTTCCAAGAGGGTTACAATGGAAAACAGCTCAATTTTCTTGAGACACTCAGTTCGGCTGCCATTGCGTGAGTCCTCGTGCACAATCCCATGGCTTTCTCTATCTGAGGATATTTTTCATAGAGGTATGCCGGCAGCCTACTTGACGACTCCAGCAGGTCAATTCGTATGCGTTCTGTCTCATATTTTACTGACCAACCTATAGATGTGGTGAAGACTCGCCTTCAAGTAGAGGCCCGCAAAGGCCAGTCTCACTATAAGGGTTTAGCGGACGCATTCGTGAAAATATGTGAGTTTATACATATACTCGAATCGAACTTGGCTTACCAGATGCTACTTAGATCGAGAAGAAGGTTTTAGAGCTCTGTTTAAGGGCGGCCCAGCACGCATCCTTCGAAGTAGCCCTCAATTTGGTTTTACGTTACTCGCATATGAGTATTTGCACAAGGTACGGAAATCTTAGCTTTGGTACTCGCAGATGTTAAACAATCCATTATTTCAGTTCTTACCAGTGAGTAGGCTGTGGAGAGAAGATTGTGATGTTGACACTTCTTCGCACGTGCAGTACCCGTGGGAAGATAAACCACCCCAAGTGCAAACCGCACTTACTTCGCGACAAGAGGACATGTCACGGGTCCGCGCCCGGAATGCCTTGAAGATTTTACTTGATGTCCATGGTGATTTCGGGCGCCGAGCTGCCAACTTCACTACACCGTTCGTCCGCCCTCCGTCATCCAGTTTGGCGTGACGTATGCACTTGGACAACTCTCAGCTTGTTTACTCGTGCTCTCTTATGCTTATCTGTTCACCTAATAATTTAGAGGCTAAGATAGTACTAGCGGTACTTAGATCAGTTGACTTTGCCCCATAGATCTTTCAGTGGTAACTAGTGTGTGACTTTGCGTACTACAAGGGACAATAGATCTTACAGTTTCGCACCTCATCCGATAGTGATGCCCCTGCGTGAAATTCATGACCCCGCGTTCTTAAGGAGCGAGAAAGAACAATTCCTCATCTTCTTCTCTTCAAGATTACAAGAAAGTGGTCTGCTATGGTGCCCCGTGGGTTAACAACTTAAGACGATGAACCTTTACGTAGATACTGACACGAACATGCGAGTCAGGATTGTGTTGCTGTGGAAGATTTAATCAAGCAGAAGTTCGACTCTGAAGGGCCATCTGCCGTTTTAGTCTACGTTGGCCAGCGATCAGAGTACGTGTATGAGCCAATGTTACAGTTTTCGGGTGTCTCGATACTGTGGTGACGACAGGTGGAAGGCACCTGATAATGTGTTCCGCAAAGAGCCGTGGAGCGTTGAGGCTGTTCCAGCTATCATCAAGTTGAACCAAGTACGCTGTTCGTTGTCTCGCCAGAATTCCGCGATAACGCCATACGGTAGGCCGGGGAGGAAATTGGACGCCTGGTTGATGGACGGCAGTCAATATCAGAGGAACTATCCGCATTTATTCAGAGGTAGCCATCCCGTGTTGCCATTCCATCCTGTGCGGACCACTGCATGTGAAGGCCTACGGTGATGAAATAGAGATTTCCCGGGTATATTGGCCACACGGATGCTGGTAACTTCCTGATGCTTCGAGTGGATACCAGTAAAAACCGGCCAGGTTAGTGACTATGGTCTCCCTTCGACTTCCATCCTGGCCTTGTCACGGGATTCGGAACTATCATGTACCTGTACAGCTGCTCTTACACCCATGGCATGTCTCTACATGATAAATGCCGTACGTTCCATCCCTCGCACAGCCACTTGGCATTTTGCCTGTGCGCGTTTAGCATGGGCGCGCTTTCTTTGCTGTAGGACTTCTACAAGGAATTTACAAGTCATATGCGATCTAAGCGGTGAAGTCGAGCTGCGGCACAACTCAAATAACCATTTCACGCTAGACTGAACAGTAATATCGCATCAAGAGTTGATCATCAGGGCCATGTGTTTGGGACATTCCAGTATACCTCTGTGGCCTGTTAGGGTGGCATGGCTCGCTGTACTCTACATTCCTTCTACTTAGTGTTTCCATACTTATTTTCACAGGAACTCACAGCAAAACATGACAGAAGTATAAAGACTAGACGTGAAAACCCAACCTCTCATCAGTCTCCTTCGCGCTCAGCTCTCTTAGTAGTAGCAGCTCAAACCAGTTTTCCTCATGCCCGCCCTCACGTACTCCCCATCACCCGAAATCCGCGTTCGTCAACATAATTCTGCTCAGGACTTCCTCTCCGTTGCTTATCCCACGTTGCACAAACATGAACGTTCCTCCAACATTATCCTGGCCCACGCACTCAAGAAAATCAGTGCTGAAGCAGCATTAACGGGATGCCAGTTTGTTACGCAGTCTGAGGTCGCACTTGACGAACCATCAAGCGACGAATTGAGCGACTCGTTATGGCTGACCGTTTGGTCGACGGCTCCGCAGGGTGCGGCAGAACTGGAGCTAGCATTGGCTTGCCATTCTGCAGGACAACATGAGTTACCTGTGTTTCTGTGGACGACTCAACCCAGAATGGCGACCTCAATTCAGTGGTTGACACCGCGCATCAAAATTCTCGCTGACCGTTTGGCGTTATGCGTTCCTCTAACGCGTGTCTTCTCCGTATTTGGTATGACCACCGTAGTGAAGGCTTTCAGCAAGTACTGGACAGGCCTTACGGGCTTTGAGGTCGAACCCCAACCATTCTATTCCGCATATCTTACCTATTGCACCAAGAAAACTATCACCGACTCCGAGGTCGACCTGCCGTTTGGACATCTCATCCGACGTGGACGGATCTCCGATGCCGAAGATATTGCCAGGCTTGCCAAGGATTTCGCAGATGATTCGGTGTGTAGTAATCGCTCATCCGGCCGTGGGCACGACCCATAAATATTCATGTCACACCGTTTAGGTATATTTCCCGCTGTCCTACGAGCTTGCTCTCGCAGAAGCATATGATCTCGTGTCAAAAGGCCAGATCTGGCTGTACGAAGTGTCAGGAGCAGTAGCGGCCATCTGTGCTGTCACGCGGTCGTCGATGAATGTCTCTGCGATAACCAAAGTATACACCTGCCCTAACCGGAGGCGTCAAGGCTTTGCTGAGCATTTAGTTCGCGATGTGACTCGCCGGTAAGCGCATCTGCTCTTCATTACCATGTTTGTCCTTGACACTTGAAAAAGATTGCTGGACTGCGGTAAAGAAAGTGTCGTCTTGTATGTCGGTCATGAAAACAGCGCCCGTCGTGTCTACCATCGCGTCGGATTTGTCGGACTATCTGGAAATCCCGAGGAACGGCCCGAGGGTGTGGAGGATGCCTTGGAACTTGGATTTATTGGCACGAATCGTGGACATTGGTGATTGATACTGGTACCAATGGGGGCCCCCAGACAGTTCACTCTTTGTTCGTTTCTGTGAACTGCTAGTTGCATGCTACATTATACCGACGAACGGTAGCTTACGTCAGACAATATCTTCTAATTCGAAATAGAGTTGCTTTCATCCGTCTACGTAGTTAGCCTTCAGCAGACCCGCAGCGAGTAAAGTCGCCGGATTTGCCACCGCTTTTATGTGATACGACGACATTGCCTATCACCATCTCTTTTCCTGCGACAGCTTTGAGCATATCCCAAACCGTAAGCAATCCAACGGATACAGCAGTCAACGCTTCCATTTCAACCCCTGTTTTCCCTTCACAGAAAACAGTGGCTGTGCACCGGATCCTATGTGGTAATGTGTGAAAACAATGGCTTTGGCTCTCCTGTGCATCTGCAACCTCGGGGGTCAGCGTAACCGAGATGTTAGAAAGCTGCAGAGGATGACACAGCGGGATTAGTTCAGCGGTCCGCTTGCATCCCATTATTGCCGCAAGCTGCGCTACAGTGAGAGCATCGCCCTTGTGCAGGGCTTTGGTTCGTAATTGACCAACCGGAGAGCCGTTTTCTAAATGGGCTGAGCTTCCAGTAATCAATTCATAAGCTATTCTGGGAATGTAGATGTAGCCTGTTGCCGTGGCGGTACGCTTCGTCGCATCTTTGTCACTAACGTCAACCATTGTCGGGCGACCAGCGGAATTTAGATGGGTCAACCTGGGCAAAGGATCGGCTGAATGACTCTGCCAACGCCGCTCAACTCGAAGCACGGAGCGCGAGCTGGCTGCAGTGGCGACAAGATTCCTGCGTGGTAGGCCCAAGAAGGAGTGTATCAATGACTGCTGATGTCCTGTGTAAATACAAGCGGTGATCAGGGAGGATGCTGCTAGCTATGTTCCTACGGCGTTTCAGGAGGAAAGCAGCTAACCTCCTATCAAAATCATAGGTCGATTCGTCAGAACGTCAATACCATCCATGCCTGCATGCTTCTCTTTCTTCCCAGCAACAGCGGACCCGATAATCCGAAGAAGGTCTTCATCCGTTGCGCCAGTTCTAATGGCATCACGAAGAGAGATTTCCTTGGCATCGAACAAACAGACCTAATCGATACACAAAGTCAGGAAGGTATTCCATCACAGAATCGGAAGTCTCGCCTTTATCTGACCGTCAGCAGTCAGTCGCAGACGATTGCAAGAGGAACAAAAGTGATCAGACATGCTGCTAATAAAACCTATGTTGCCCATGTATGCCGGTATTTGCCAGGAACGGGCAGTATCATTGAGTTCATCAGCTGCACGCGCAATTGTGGGGTACCGGCGTTTGATTGTGTCAAGCAATTCCGCGGACGGTACCATTTTAGCTTTGTCCCACCTGTTTCCTTGGATATGATGACTCAATAAGGGAACGGAAGACCACCTGAACAGTTACCTGTGAACGGCATGAACTCGATAAAGCGCACGGAGAGCCCCTTGTGCTTAGTTAGTTCAACGAAGTCTAGGACTTCAGAATCATTGAGTCCTTTGATGACGACGACGTTCAACTTGACGGATCGCAGGCCAGGACAAGATAATGCCTCATCCAAGGCACGTAAAACAACATCGTGGCCTGGTCGACGTGTCATAATTTCAAACTTGAAGGGATCCAGAGTATCCAGGCTGGATGACGAAGTTAAGTATGTCCACTAAGAGGAGGTGAAGAGACAAACCTCAGGTTGAGGTGGGTGAGACCATTGCGCACTAAATCAGGTAATCGACGATGTAGAACAAGCCCGTTAGTGGTCATTGCGATCGATTCAAGACCGTGCGGGCGCAATTCATTAAGTCGTGCTGAAGTCAGCGTCGGATGCGAGCCGATGCGATACAGCTGAACCTAGTTACTTATGATATCATCAAGACCCTTTCTGACGGTTGGCTCTCCGCCAGTCAAACGGATTTTGCGAACCCCACTCTTAACGAAAAGAGAGGCAAGTCGAACGACTTCATCGTCCGTGAGAATGTGTGCTCGGGGAGAGAGCTCCACGCCCTCAGTCGGCATGCAGTAGAAGCCTGGTGCAAGTAAATGAGCTGTGGGCGCTGTAAGGGCCTTCTTCCCCCAAAGACGTACATCTCAAATTGCATCGCTCAGTTAGCGAGATGCGAAGGTAGTCGTGTGTGCGGCTGAAGGAATCAATGAGAGCGGGTGAGAAGGGCCTCTGGGCATCGATGTGTGTGATCCTGTCCTGAGCTGTGTTAAATATAGATGTAATGAGGAAAGAAAGATAATACCTGCACCCGGGCTCGAATACTGGATAACGGACGAGCCAGGGAGCGACGCAAGATGGGGTTCATGTTAGACATTGATCTCGGCCCGCAGCGTCCGAATATTCGCTTGAAATGTGTGACGAGACTGTGACAGATTCCGTCACAATCTCTTCGCGTCACACCATCACTGACGCGTCAAATCTTTCTGCAAGCAACCATGGCAAGTACCGTCTCCTTCACATCTGCTGTCCGTCTCGTCTCATATTCTGGTAGTCTGTGATGGAATATAATGGTGGCTCTGCCATAGCCATGGTCGGCAAGGATTGTGTTGCTATCGCCTCTGACCTGCGGTTCGGCAACAGGGCATTGGGCATTTCGTCCAATTTTCAAAGGGTAATTTCCTGACGGTTCTCCGGAGTCATTCTACGCCTCACACTCATCCAGGTCTTTCCGGTGACCGATAGATTGTATGTTGGTCTCCCTGGGTTGGGTACCGACGTCACTACGCTGTAAGTCACCCGTCTGATCCACTGCGTCCTATCTTAGTATCGCAGACACGAGCGCTTCCGTTATCGCGTCAACATGTACACTATTAAAGAAGAACGAGAAATTCAGCCAGAGACCTTTACCCACATGGTGTCCTCTACTCTATACGAGCACCGTTTTGGACCATACTTCATTGAGCCCGTCATTGCCGGTCTTTCAAAGACCCCTTCGGGCGTATATAAGCCATTCATTGCCGCAACTGATGTTGTAGGCTGCATTAATTTTGCCAAAGATTTCGTCGTTGCTGGAGTCGCCAGTTCAAAACTGTTTGGTGTTGCCGAAGGCCTCTGGGAACCCGACTTGGAACCCGAGGATCTCTTTGAGACCATTTCGCAGACCTTTTTAAATGCAGTCGATCGAGATGCATTTTCAGGTTGGGGTGCGGTTGTACATGTAATGTAAGGACCTTCACTTGTCACCAGATTATCTCTTGTCTGACCCCCTTGCTCAGTACAAAGGATCGAGTTATAACGCGTACACTCAAAGCTAGGATAGACTGATTCGCTCTGTAATACTTTATTGTAGACGACTAGCCTTGTTTGTCGTTGTAACTACAGCCATCTGATAACAACATTTGCAGTGAGGGACAATTTGGATGGCCACTTTTTTGATTTATCGTTGTTTGGAACGCAGTTTATCGCCCTCGACATCTCTGTTCTCTGATATTGTCAATTCGCTTGAGATGTGGATGTAGACGCTGGGAATGCGGTACGGGCGAAACTTCTAGCAAGGGCCGAGCTATCTTGCTGATAGTATTACTAACATCAAGTGCGGAAGTTGATTGCTGATGAGATATACTGTCTCTACCAACATCTCAGTTCCATATTGACAGCATATCAACTGACAGGATGGCTTCGAGGACGAAAGATGCGGTTCTGAGCGACCTAGGACTTCAGACCCCACTGTTTCCCCTGAGTTTTACTGAAGCATCTGCTACCACTGGCATCCATGAAGTTCGTGTAGGCCTGTCCGGGCCAGATTCCCAAAGGCTTCCCAATGTCACCGCTGTCATCCTCAACTGGTCTCGGTTAGCCAATGTAATTCGCATCGCATCCCTTCTTTGTGGCCCATGGTTAGACGACACCATTGCCGAGGTACATATCTGGAACAACAGTTCTCAGAAGTTGTCGGAAGAGGTATAACTGACCATCTTCCACCTTCCAAGATAGAGGACCGAGACTAATGTTCTGCCCTCTAGATCTTTTCCACTGCTCACTGTGACATCCGAAAGCTCAGGATAGAAAATTCACCCGAAAACTTGTATTTTTATGCTCGATTCCTTGCATGCACCAAGGCATCCACTCCATTCTGTTTCATTCAAGTACGTTTTTCATCTAGGCTTACGCACTCCTTTCACGGTTGCTCGTGGATGGCAATTGCAGGATGACGACTACGTCATTTTACCTGAGCTTATAAAGACACTCCGCGTTCGATTAGAAGAGTCTTCGCAGGGTGGAATTTATCTTTTGCCGCCACACGAGCATCTCTCAAGTCGGCTCCGGATGACAGTTACCCCAAACGGTGTCCACACTGGCTTTGCCTGGCTAGGCCATGGTGCTATGATAAATTGGTGACGAATCCTTGACTTCGTCTCTCTCTTGCATGACAATTTACTTGGTATGACAGACGAGCAAATCAAAATGGCGGATAATTATTTCACTGTGTTGAGTAATGAAGTACCGGAAATCTGGTCTGATCAAGGGATAGAGCTCGGGGGCGGTCAACCATTCACTGTCGGTCATGAGGGAGACGAGCGGAACCGAATGCACATAGTAAGTCTCTCCCACCAAAAAGTGAAATATTGAATCTTTGGGATGCAGGAAAGTGCATGTCACTACTTAGACAAAATCATTACACGCCCATCCCACGTCACAGTGTCTAGTGACGCTCAAACTCCCAGTCTAGGATTCGTGAAGAGGGATGGTCACGTTGGCGATTACTATGTCAACCGTGCAGCTGCTGTTGGTATCCCTTACTTGCTGGAAACCAACATTAGACTTCTTCCCGACGACAGCATCCCTAACTGTCTCGCTGCCACAGACTTGCTTCGGAACGAGGAAAGGCGTGCAAAACTGATGGGCATGGATGCAATGACACATTACAGAGAGCATCTATTGTCTTGTGCCGTGGACGGGAACCCTGGGACTGCGTTCTGTAGCCCTTACGGTGAGTCGAAGGCGCACATCTTGGGCGTTTTGTGAACGATCCCTACAGACACAAAGGAAGGGGAATATATTCTTATTGATGTGTTGTCGGTGTTCGAGTCCAACGATTCCGTGGTCGAGCTGGTTTTCCTCGTGGCTCCGAATAATGAAGAGGTCCTCCACAGAATGCGATATGAATGCTCTTCAGACGGAAAGCTGTGGGTAAGCACCATTTTTATACAATGCCTGAGGACGAGGTGTGACGGATCAACAGCTCGTGTCGCCCTATCAACCCTTGTTTCGACGTACGACGCAGGATCGAGGTGGCGATTTACTGGAGTGCAGCGTGCGAATGGTGGGGAGCCAGGCTCGGTTCTTCAAAGCTACGCTTGCGACAGATGTTGCTCTTCCATGGGTAATACACGAGGTATGGGTGAGGTCTGCGACAAAATGTGTAGACTACCTATGACTTCATATTTATAAAAAATGTTCAGTCAATACGTGGGTACGCTGCAAGGTCCAGGGGTCATAATCGCTTAACAGGCAACTCCGCCTCTTTACGCCGCATTACGTCCTGTAGGTTTCATCCGACAACTTGAGCTGGTTCGACGATGCTCCACCTAGCGGCGAAGAGCCCATTTAAACCTAACACTGCGTTGCGGAGAACGCAACGTTGTATCTCGGTTCAGGTAGCGCGCACGTATTCTCGGGGCTACTATACTCAGGACATGCGGCAGACGCTGCTCCATGGATCACCAGATGCTCGGAGGGCAGGAGAAATTGAAGTTCAACAACACTCGAGACTTGTTGCAAGAGGTAAATACGTTCATGGGTTTGAAGGTAGGTGTTCTTGGTATACGTGAAATCAATACGTGTCTAATGATTGGCTAGTCCATCAAGTGAAACCCGATTCGATTGACCAGTACAAGGCAGCTGCGTGCGTGGCTTCCTAGTAGATCGTAACGCTGTAAAATCGACGTTTGTTCGTAGCGAAGAGTACTATGCGGGAATCAAGAACGACCCGCGGTTGCACGTCAAGCTGACAGGCAGCTGGGAAACATTGGTTGGTAACCAGGACACCTTTGGTGGGTGCATCTCATTGTGCACCGTCAGGCTCCTCCATTTTGCTTCAAACTATAGTCCACATACTTGAGTATGAGAACTATGCTGGTTATGATAAGACAGTGCAGCTCATCAGAAGTTCGGAGGTAGTATTTTATGACTTCCTTCTGCACAGGTGTTCAATCTCGCTTCAGCACGCCAAAACTTATAAGGCGCTCTTACCTTTTGTAACATCCCGTTCTACGCAGCTTGCTCAAGAATTTGCTTTCTTCCCTACCGCCCCCCCACATGCTCAAGGTGGTATATTTGAACTCCGGAGTTATCAGTTGAAGCCCGGCACCCTTTTAGAGTGGGAAAATACGTGGTTTGTTTCTGATAGCTCATGATATATCATGTTCCGAGTCTGACCGGGACTACCAGGCGAAGGGGTATTGAAGCCCGTCGCAAATTTGTCGCGCCCGTTGGAGCTTGGTTCTCACAGATCGGAAGGCTTCACCAAGTTCACCACTTGTGGCAATACCCGTCAGTATGAATCTAACCTTTGTGACAAGTCATTCTCACAGTGGAATTAGGAGCCTGGAAGCAAGGAAGGAAACGAGGGAGAAAGCCTGGCAGATTGACGGATGGGCAGAAACGGTCTCCAAGGTGCCTTACTTCTTGTGGTCAAAAGTTGAGAGCCTGACAATGCTGTAGACTGCCCAACTTGCGAAAGCCATGGACTCCTTTATATTACTTCCTCTTCCATATAGCCCTCTTAAGTAGAGGGTTGTTCTTGTCCCATAGGCACTCTGATGCCTTATTGGGTTACAGATAAACTTACCAATTTGTATGTTTTGACGTGCGGTAATTGGTCTGCGAGCTTGTCGCATTGTCAAGCTTTAAAGCTTTAAGTGCTGGTGTACAGTTTTATTTAAATCGGCGAGGTACCACACCCTGGGCAAGGCCCAGGGCCACTTGACACCGATTGGGTGGCCATGAGAATATCTTACTGATGACATCGATGTCAATGATTCATCGGCTGGCGATTCCGGTCACGACCACTGCAGTTAGGCGCGCCATACCAGTCTCGCTCTTTCCACCATGTCGACAGCCCACTGGAACGAATCTGAACACTCTGAAGAAGAATCAAACCAGGATTCTCTGTCTAGCCGAAAACGAAGTAGCAGAGGTAAATTTAGTCGTCCCCAAGTCTACCTGCCTACTGAAATTTCTCATTATTAGCCTGCGATCAGTGTAGAAAGACTAAGAGCAAGTGTGAGCCTTCCAGTACTCCGGCAATCTGCAAGGGCTGTGCTCTTGGAGGCAATGGTATCTCTGATTCTACCAATATGTAGTAACTGAAGTCCTGACAATCACATCTCCCAGTCTGTACTTTTCTAGGTAAGCTTTCGCACAACAGACTTGATAAAACTACCTACTTCTACCGATTGGGGTAGGCCCCAGCTACAAACGCGGCCCTCCCAAAGGATACATTCAGGCCATTGAACAGCGATGGCACCAAGTCGAGTCGCTACTCGGGTCTCTACTTGCGTGCCCAGACCGTCGTGTACAGGATTTATTAGCTGACATTCGACAAGACGAGTTAGCTAAGGAGATATTAAACAGAGTGGATTCCGGACCGTTTGTGCGCTCGTGCTGTGTTGCAAGCGCCGTCGAAACTGACTGGTTGAAACTGACTGAAATTAGGGTCCTTCTGGGCGTCTCTCTCAGCCTGCAGGAGCTACTAAAGAAGATTTCTTTGCTTGTATATTTCGAAGCAACGAGTCTCCGCGCGATCCCGCGCGATCTAGGCGTCAATCTCGTGTATCACGAGAGATTGTTTCTTCTTCAAGAGGTAATTACATCTTTTTTATTATCCAAAAGCAAGCCTTTTGTGAACACCCTCAAAGATAGCGCCTTGTCAAGCATGCCAACTGCGGAATGGCAAGACCGCTTGGCTGCTTATTTGTGTAGAAACGGATTGGAAGGTCCCAACAGTACTAGAACTCGGCAGTCACCCTCCCGTGCATTCAGCGGGGCACCTTTACCACAACGCCGTCGGCTCGATGAGTCTATCTCCAGTGTAGATCCAAACCGCCCCAATTGGAGCGAGATGTACACTATGGATGCATCATCAGGTGATTTGAATATTCATTATGCCAAATTTGGATGAGCTGAATGCCAGACTGTTCCAGATTCAGAATTGACGGATGAATCCCAATGTGCCACTGCACTTGGACAATTATCATTGGATGAGAATCAAGAAGTACGCTACGTTTCGATTGGCATGCCAACTTACTCACCCAGTACAGGTCCGGTATCATGGGAAAGCTTGTGGTCTCCATTTGCTCATTCGAAACGATCGCCTAGATAGTCGCCTCGATGGGGGTGTTTGGTTAGATTTCTTCCTTTTTTGTATTATCATAACAGAGCGCTAACGTTCCGTTCGTACAGGAGGCTTCCGATGGCGCGTTTCTGGCCGTCCGCCAAGGCCGATTTATCTACCATGCCATCGGAGGCTGAGATTCCAGCTATATTGCCTTCATTTGAGATGCAGGATCGACTGCTTGACTTGTACTTTTCCTACGCTCATCCGATATTCCCTGTCATCCACAAGAGTCGTTTTTTTCGGGAATACAATGAGTGGTAAGATCTATTACTTTACTACTCCCATTCCATCATATTTACGCACCACATAAGGAAACAGAAGTTCGTCAATGCTATGTTGTTAAAATTGATGCTTATCTAGTGACAGTGGTAATCTGAGCCCCCTAGGCTCAAACGGTGGTTCGCCATCATCTACCCCGGAACCATCACAAACCGTCAGCCAACTACTGCTTTTGTCGATGTTTTCCGTTGCCGCTCGCTACCTCGATGAGAGAGCTTCGGAACCTGTGGATAAAATATGGGATGCCAAGTGCGATTACCTTGCTCAAGCAAGAAGTGTCCTGGGTACGTACTCCGGAGTTGTGTCTATAGTTTACTCTATTGCCCATTAATGCCCTTCTGGTTATTAGCACAGGTAACACACAGTTGTCGAGCATCAACTTGTCAGGCTCTACTCCTCCTGGGCCATCGTGAATTTGGAATTGGTATGATCTTATGGTATTGCCTGTCTTGCGTGCTGATCCAATTTCCAGGGTCCATGGAACAGGGTTGGCTATACATCGGTGTGGTGACATCAACTACAGGTATTTGGATTGCGTCCTAACGTGCCTTGATTTCGAAGGAATGGCCATTAGAATGGTTTGTTTCACATGCCAATATCCGGTCTCACCTAACAGAGATGATGTAGGCATTAGACCTAGGTCTCAATCGCGCAGCGGATAACTGGCAGTTCAACGGGAGGAAAATGTTCTCCAATGAAGAAAATCAAGTGAGGAAGCAAATATGGTGGGCTTGTTGCGTCGCAGATAAGTACGTGTCTCTATGGGACATCATTGGGTTGGATTAATTTTGGATTTTTAGGTACGGGTCCACATATATGGGTTCGTAAGCGCTCGACTTTGTGCGTAGATGGTTAACATTGCATTGCTAGGGCGTCCAATATGCATTGACGAGAATGATTTCGATACATCATTACCGGACGCGGAAGGGGTCAGCTGCACCGTACTAAAATATTGTTCTCTTCGCTAACTGGCTTTGTAGTATGAGGACGATACGCATCTGAGCCACCAACCTGGCATTATGTCGCACCAATCAGTATCGACTATCCTCATAATGCAGTGCTTCCGGGCTGCTTCGTCACTCTGTTAGTGTCCACCTCTGGATACTATTTGCCTAACGCATTTTGTTTAGCCGTAATCATTGGGTCGGTTGTGTCGTTGGTTTACCCAGTGAAGTCCTCGAAACGTGGCTCTAGGCGAGCCATCTTGGGTAACTTGGAAGCCCGTCTTGACCAGTGGTACTTCGAGCTCCCAGACAACTTAAGATATGACCCTGCAAGCAAAAGAAATACTCCACCGACACCTGTCTTATACATCCACGTTAAATACTGGTCTGCGGTATTACTTCTGCATAGGGCCTTGTGGGTAGTATTTGTCACCTTACGCAGGGTACTCACATGTACTTTTGGTGTAGCATACCAAACTGGAAGGGGTAACGACCTTATCCGGTGGATCTGTAGAGTATGTAGGCTGATTTTCTTTTTAGCTGTGAGCCGATATTACAGAATCCACCTCCTGGTTCCAATACTACATCGTTGAAAGCCTTCGACCAATGTCAAAGTGCTGCAACTTACATTAGTACGATTGGTAAGTCGTGCAAGATGAGTACTGAGCGCTGAGACTCTAGTTGATCATGATCTAGTGACAACATATCACGATTACTACAATATTAAGCGGGCATCACCTTTTCTTACGCCATATATCCTCAGTGCCGGGTGAGTCATTCTGATCCACAGCATCTTCATCCAGCTTATTTAGGACCAGTATCATGCATATTGTGACCCGTAAGTCCTTGGTTACAGAAGTCCCATCACGCACTTGTCTTAATTCCTGAAGTGACTCTGCGTCCTTCAAATGTACAAGCTTACATTGGGCTTCAACAGTCATTAGCTGTACTGAGAGAGATGCAAGTACGTGTCCTTCACTCGCATGTTCGGACTTGCCCTCACATACAGACAGACAACTTGGCCCAGTGCAGCTAGAGCATGGGACTTACTTCATGGTGTAAAGGTCCAGGTAGATAGCAACCTTACGCCCATGTTGCAGCATCCCGACAGGCAGAAGAGAGATGCCGATGATGCGTTCGGGAGGGAGAAAAATTCGGACTTCCTTCAAAGAGAGGCGTTCGGAGATTCTGGCCCGAAGGAACGGGCAGCATCTACTGCGGGGATCCAGGACATCAGCACTCGCATGATGGCGCACATGTTGGGACTAGACATCCCGGGCATCGAACCTTCGACGTCGTATTATCCTGGTTACGAGTGGTGGCCACGTGCGACGAATGTTGTGCATGCCCCCTATCAACAATCGTCTTCCACAGCGAATGCACCAAACTCTGAATCGCTGACAGGCGCGAACTATTCCGCAGCCCAAGGGGGCCCTGGATGGAGGGTCCCTTCGAGCTACCCATACGAATTTCATAGTTCCCCGAATAATTATCGGATGTAAAGCTTAGTTTGTTTACTAGCCGTAATAGAGTAAACATTAAGTAATCGCTTGGACCCACAATGACAACGCCCGAGAAACGCGACGTCTTTGTGCTGATTATGTTCCTTTGAAGCAATCATCTGAACGCCACCCAAGAATGTCTAGCATTCGGAACCTGTTGAATCCTGGAACAAGTCCATCTGGCTCTCGCGAGTTGGTTAAGTTTATCTTCGTCTGTCTTTTCTCCATTAACCTCCTTTGTTCAGGCCAGAGCGAAAGGGGCAGGGGCCAAAGTCGCCCGAGTCCGCGTCGGACACAAGTGCGGATCCAACGGTCAGAAGTTGTTTTTGCCCTCCGGGAAAACCGCAGTACGGCGATCATGAGCCACACCCCAATTGCCCGGACACCCTCGCCTGTCTTCCAGACACAGACGGGCGACCACAACACACGCTTCCCGTTATTCTACGTTGTGCAATACTAGGGAGCGCTAAGAAGCGTCTAACAATAAGAGAGATATATGCGGCTATGGAAAACAAGTACGCATACTTTCGAAATGCTGGCCCAACATGGAAGGTACAATGATCGTGCTTTTTGGAAATTTTCACCTCTGATTTTCCTCAGCAATCCGTTCGTCACCATCTTTCTTTGAATAGATTATTTGAGCGCCAACCTCGTCCTGTGACCGATCCAGGGTTTGGATCCTATTGGACGGTGAATCTCTCTGCTCCACCGGGTACGAAACGCCCACGGAAACGTGGACGAACGTCCAAGGCTATTTCTGGCTCCTCTCAGGCTGATTCGTCGCAGCCAAACCAGAAGAAGCGCGGGAGACCAGCAAAACCGCCGGTACAAAGCGAAACTTCCGTTGAACCCAGCACGCTTGCTAGTCCAGCACTAGGAGCGACGTCTTCTATAGGGACATGTCATCACAAAAATGAACAATATGATGACGTGCAATATATTCAACGCGAATGCAACGATTCGGAAGACGAGTACGAAAGCGAAGAAGATATGGTCATACCACGCAATCATAATCCATCAGCGTCTGGTCTAGATGTTCTTGGAATCCATGAGGCCGCATCACGTATCTATAGCTCGGATAAGGCCCGCAGGGTGTGTTCCACGGTTGACGAAGGCGTCGTGGACCGAATGCAGATTGAAATAGCTGGACTACGACGACAAGCCGCTGATGCGATATCCGTTTCCTTGCGGATATCGGACCAACTCGCCGAAGCACAGGCTAAAGCTGCTCGAGCGAAGGCTGCACTGAAGACAACAGAAAGTTTGTTGGAAGAGGAAGGGAGGAAAAGAAGGGAAGCCGAAAGGACTGCGAACGAAGAAAGCCGATTGAGAAGGGCAGCTGAAGAGGCCGTCTTGCGACTTCAAAATAAACTGGCGTAGTGTTGGTGCGTTTATTAAGTAAGGCTGGATTGGTCCAGCGAAACATGCCAGTTGGTTGGTTCTCGAGGTTCATTGATCATTTTTCGAGTATTGCGTCGGATAGCAAGCGCTCCACATGGATGCGGAAGGATTCCATTAGGTTAAACGAAGCTAATGATTTGCAAACTATCCAGTCTACTAAATAGTCGGACATGGGATGTGTGAAGCATGGCATGGCCCGGGGGAGCGAAATCAACATCGACCATTGGTGTCGACTCCGAGACAGCCCCGGCGAAGACCCAGGCGACTTTTGTAACGAGGGCCCCTTGGGTTCTGTAGACGGCGACGACGATACGGCGGACGTGCCGCTCGCCCCATCCGGCGTCCAACGGGAGGCGACCCACTCCGCCCATCACACCCGCACGGCCCCTTGACCACGCTCAGGATACCCTTGCTGTCCGCCTCCTCGTCTGACCACGCTCCTTCCGATCCGCAATCTTGACCCCGGTCAGACACGCTGGCGCCGTACTCCCACACGCTTTGGCACGCGCGAGCAACAAGATATCGTACCGTGACACGTCGTAAATAAACTCGTAGAGGTCCGTCACCGGCTGCTTGCTCTCGTCTTCGCGGTACATGCTGAACCGTGAGGCTGCATTTGGAGGCGGAATCGTGAAACGAAAGTCGGGCGCCGTCAACGGCGTGTACTTGCGTGAAAGATGGTGCGTCGGCGACTTGGAGGTCACGAGAATGATCGATTCCAGTAGGACCCATCCTAGCTTGTTCGTTAGGGGTGGGGGCGGGTTCGGGGTGGCCTCTGGGATGGACCTCGAAACGGCCTCGTGCCTGCCCGTCATCTTTCGCTGCGGCGGTGGCATCAACGCACTCAGGATCGGCGTCGTCAACGACGTGGTGATCAGTCCCCTCATCCGGGATCGCGACTTGCGTACCACCTGGCCCTACGTACCCATATTCAGCGAGCGCGAAAACGACTCGGCCGCAATCCCTTCAACGGGGCTTAGCGTCGCCTACGCCACGACCTGATGGGTATACCCCCCTTCTGTCCACGCGTCTGCTGATGAAGTATGTTGTAATTATTCATGTTATTGATCAAGGATAGAATACATACAATGTCTTGCTCGAAATAGGTGAAACCCTGGCGGTGGGTATGGGTGTGGGTAGACCCAGACCCATGCAGTTGCCTATTACCGGAACAGCAGGAGCAGGAGCGGGATGCGCTAGGGTGGATGGCATGAGATCGAAGCGCTACTACGGGTGGCGAAGACGCACCATAAGGAGTAAACGGAGGCAAGTCGCAGTGCACTGGGAGACTCAAACCGCGGCCAGGCTGCCCGCAACCATCAGGGCAGAAGAACGCTTGGCGGATGGCTGCGCGTTGGGTTGGCATGCGGGTTGGGTCGGTGGGCGAATGTAGATGGGGGTGCAGGCACTAGAACGACTCAAAGCGCCGCTTGGAGGAGAGCGGGCGAGCCGACTAACGGTCGCGTCCAGCCGAGCCCTGCTCCGCACCCTCCCTCGAGCCGCTGCATGCTGTAAAAACAATCCACAGCCTATCAACATTCCTAAGCACGCTGAACGGGCAGAGCACTATTGCAGCTACGTACCTGCTTCGCAAACCCATCCACCATGGTGTCTTAGGAGGTCTACTAAATGGAGTATGCGTCTGGTGGTGTCACGCTGCGTCACAGAGCACGGTTGTCCTGCACTCCATAGTGTAGAGTCAAATTGAAAATACCAATACAAGCAGTCACAGCTAGAATCTTTCGAAACCAATATGACTGGTGGGCGCAAGAAGCCTACGGTCAGGACCATGTAGGGTCTCCAAATATCCAGGGAACATGTAGCTAACCGCTCGATGATAGCTACAAACAGTCGCGGACGATCGAGCCGTTACATACGACTGGTTCTATCGCTGTCTCCGAGGATGGGTCCAAAATTGTGACATGTCTCGTGGAAGAAGCGTTATTGACAGAGCTATCTAGTGGGAAGCTACTTTGCAAGTTCTCCTGCGTATGTCTTGTGGGTATATTTCTTGCTTGGCACTCATTTCACATGCTGTAGGAAAATGAGGCTATCACGACGCTTTGTCTATCACCTTCCGCGACAAATCTCATACTATTCACGGGTGCTTCCCTCAAACTGTACGAGATTCCAAAAGTCTTTTCTGGCCAGGTCGTAACCCCTTCCCGAGTTATTGCCCGTGCCCATGATGCGCCAGTACATGTTTGCACCATCGATCCAACATCGACATTTCTTGCTTCTGGATCAGCGGACGGCAGTGTCAAAGTTTGGGACATCTCTGCGGGGCATGTTACGCATGTATTCAAAGGACACGGAGGTGTCGTTAGCGCTTTAAAATTCAATTTTCCCCGGGGTCCATCTGCTGTCAGCTCAGCAAGGACTTTTCAGCTGGTGACTGCCTCTGTCGACACTCGGATTCGCCTGTTTGACCTGATGGCAACATCTAGAAATGACCAGGGAGCACTTCGGCCTATTGCCGTTTTAGAAGGTCATGTTTCCGTTCCACGAGGTCTGGATGTGACGCCAGATGGAAAATGGCTCATAAGTGGAGGAAGGGACTCTGTAGTCTTACTTTGGGATATGTCTCCAAGTTCTCGTCCTGGTGGTGGAAGTAGCAGCAGAAGAAAGGGAGACCCGTCTGCCGTTGCACCCGCTCTTTCCAAGACTATCCCAGTTATGGAAAGTGTCGAAGCTGTAGGGTTCGTATCTGAACTAAACGATTTGACTACTAAGTCTTCAGGGCTTCTATTCTTCACTGCCGGCGAAAAGGGCGTCGTCCGAATTTGGGATTTTACGCAGGGCACTGTCATTCATTCATTTGATCAAGAAGCGCAGAGGCCGATTATTGATGCTTTGTAAGTGAGCACTATGTCCTTCAGGCGTTTCTCAATAGTCTCGGAGGTCAGCTACCTACCGGCTATAGATACCATTGTCTCTGCACATGCAGACCAAAACATCTTCTTTTATTCCCTGGAATCCCGATCACTAGTTCGCCATATGATCGGCTTCAATGATGAAATTGTGGACACTATTTTTTTATCACCGCATCGCTCCTCGCCACCGAATGACTTGCGCCTCCGTGACGCTCAGCTCGCACTCGCTACCAATTCGTCGCTCATCCGCATCTATTCGATCTCTAACCTGGACGCACAAGTTTTGGCTGGGCACACCGAAATAGTGCTCTGCTTGGATCGAGGTTTGGGCGGCCGTATATTCGCCAGCGGAAGCAAAGATAAGTCCGCGAGAATATGGGGTTTTGCGGAATATTCCGACGTTCGTAGATGGGGCTGCATCGCCGTTTGTGAAGGACATACGGAGAGCATTGGTTCCATCGCTATGTCACGAGTGTACAATGACACAGACTCACATCCTCGTTTTGTCCTCACTGGAAGCCAAGACCGAACAATCAAGATGTGGGATCTATCAGAACTCCCTTTGACTTTTGCTGGTATAGATCCAGTAAAGTGCCACAGCGTTACTACGCTTAAAGCCCACGACAAGGACATTAATTCTCTGGACATCTCACCCAATGACCAACTTCTGGCCTCTGGTTCTCAGGATCGCACTGCAAATGTATACGAGGTCTCCTACACGCCTAGTTCTCGTGGGAAACCTCCGCGTGGAGAGATTAAGTGCTTGGGGTGTTGCAAAGGCCACAAAAGAGGTGTCTGGAGTGTTAGGTTCGGGAAGACAGAACGCGTATTGGCTACCGGAAGCAGTGACAAGACGGTCAAACTTTGGGATATCGAAGACTTTACTTGCATCAAAACATTCGAGGGACATACTAACTCCGTTCTCCGGGTTGATTTTATTAACCATGGAGCACACCTGGTGAGCACAGGATCTGATGGCCTGGTGAAGCTATGGAGTGTAAAAGAGGAAGGGTGCATAGCATCTCTCGACAATCATGAAGACAAGGCACGTGGTCTGATCTTACAACAAGGGACTCACTTAGATGGTCTTTAGGTTTGGGCGCTCGCTATTAGTCATGACGAGGCGACAATCGTCTCCGGAGCTGCTGACTCTGTTGTCACGTTTTGGCAAGACTGTACAGAGGAGGAAGAAAAAGAGATCGAAGTGAAACGCGCCAATCAAGTGCTCCGGTAAGAACATTCTTGTGTTTTCTCTATCTTGCTACATTTACGTACAGAGAGCAAGACTTCATGAACTACCTTGCTATGCACGACTACCGTAGAGCAATTGAACTTGCGATTGCTATGCAACAACCAGGAAGGCTCCTTGCATTGTTTGGAGATATCCTCTCTGTCGCATTGGAGCAGGAGAGGCAGAACGATACGTCTGTGAGTGGAGACCATGCGCTGGATGAAGTTCTACGCACGCTCCCAAAGCCGGATCTTTCACTCCTCATACGCTATATCTGCGATTGGAATACAAACGCGAAAACGAGCAGTGTTGCTCAAAGTGTTCTCTATGCTACGTTGAAACTGCGGTCTGCGGAAGATGTTGCTGAAGCTTTCGGTCATAACTCTGCGGAGGCCTCGAGACAAGCGATTGGGTCCGCGTTGTCGTATCCGAAGGGTACCATTGACGGCTTGGTTCCTTATACTCAGCGGCACCTTGCAAGGCTGGATCGGTTGGTTCATGAAAGCTTCATCATGGACTACATATTGAACGAGATGGATGATGGAATTTTCAGTGGTATAGATAGTGGGACCATGGACGTCGATAGTTTGGGGTTGAACGGCACCAGTCAATAGTACACACGTCTAAGCCGTATTACAATTTATTACTTCCCAACATTCGAATCTCTTTTTCGATCTTCACTGGTTCTAGCGTGACGGGAGAAGGTATGATATTGCTCGGCAATTGTCCTACGTAGAATGAAGATGCGAGAAGAACTATACACAGGAACGGGGTTGAGGTGATGGGTAGAAGTGTGCAGCGCCCCTCGGCCCCGAGCGGGAAAGCACAACTTGTGGGTGAGGCGAGAGCTGCGAGGGTGGGTGGGAAGTCGCCTCGCAGGTCGCACTGACCCCGGGAATGTGCTCGCGCACTAGGGGCCTAGGGGAGGGTTGTAACCCGAGTGAAACGCAGAGAAGCCTTGGTTCGGAGCCAGGGAAAGGTGAGCGGGTGCGATAAAGAATATGAGTAATGGATGGCCTCAGGCGGGTGAGACTGTGGAAACGAGAATGCCGCGCCGCTCACCCGCGCTCGCCTGTTGAAGGCTGGGCTCTGTAGCTGTGTCATCCGCAGAGCGTCAGTCTATCGCGGCACACCCGCCCTAGCCGGCATCCCGCCACTCCGTTGAAGACAAGCACCCACTCATTATTTTCGACAGTGTCCACCGATATGGAGTGTTCGTCGGCCTCGAAAATACGGCCATTCTCCAGTAACCATCGTCGGAATACACCGGATATGCAACCCACTGTCAGCGGTGGGGTGAGCCAGCTCCCATTGCGATAGAATGCAACGTTGTAGATCGACGACTCCATGATATCGCCCGAAGTATTGAACAAAATGACATCGTCTGGATAACTCGGAGTGGCGTCATGAAGACGGGATGCACCGAGTGGGGGTACGCCAGCACGGGCCCGAGCGTTGTCGTATGCTTGTCTGTTTGTGGTTTTCATGGAAACGGTTCCAGAGGTTGGCTGAGTGTCGATGCAGAGGAAGAGTACCGAACCAAATAGAGTGTGATCGTCAACATCAGGATTGAACCGAGAACCTGCCGTCGGATCATGGTGCAATGGCTCGGCTGGGGAGGTAGAGGCAGTGATATCCCCCGATGGCGGGAAGAGGACACGTATCTGGTGCAGAGAGCCGAGTTAGTGCTTGTCGGAAGGCTAGAGATCTGATCACCTTAAGAGGTGTCCTGTCAGCGCCATCATGCACCTTGCGGACAGCGTCGTCGCAGATATTTTTCAGCGCTGTGTAATCGAACCAATCGGGGACTGTCCAACGACAGAGATGGGCAGAGGCGACGAGGCGGTCGAATTGGTGGGAGAGTAAAAGATACGGAGATGGAGTACCATCAGGAGCGTTGTTCCACTCGAACGCCTCCAGACCAGGGTCGAATCTCGTCGTGCAAACCAGCGAGAACGCCATCACACCGCAGCACAAATGTCACGCATGTCACGGCCATAAATGTGTACTGCGTCAGCTGCGGTATCCCAATCCCATCCTTGAATAGCAACCATGTTCACCGTCAAGGCGACCTACAGAAATGAAACCCGGAGGTTCACCTTTCCAAACTTCGTTCTTTTTCCTACCTACGACGAGCTCTGTCATCAGGTTCGTGATCTTCCCCCAGTTACCTGCCACCACTGGTCAGCGCTCACTCTCCTTAGCTCTACCGAGTGTTCCCTGCAAGTCGTAATTGTTATCTGTCTAGACTTATTTTCTCCCCCGATGCGTCCAAGGTTGGGCGCATTCTAGTTGGCAGGGAGGTGCATTCGGCAGAAGACTACGATTCGTGTGTCGCCCCTTTGCGCCGCCAGTGGCCCAATCCTTTGCTACGACTTACCGTCTTCGATGAGGCGTCGGAGGTGGCTTCGGAGAAGCTACCACCTTGCGGTGCCTCGGCAATCCCCCTGTCCGTGGCCGCTCCCTGGTTGCCATCCCCTGTTGTACCCAGCCGCAATTGTGTACCACCTTTGAACCCACAACCATTCATACCACCACCACCACCTCCTCCTCCACAGCAATCTGCTACTTGCATCTTTCCGCCCCTATCTTCACCCCCTTCACCCCCACCGACAGTATTCTCCCCGACACCGGGAAGGTCTTATTCTCCTCGTGAGTGTAGGACGGTGAGATCTGTGTCTTGCTGTCCTATCTCCAAAGGCAAGGCAGATGTCGAACTATTATTGTCCTCATTCAAAGAGGACCTGGAGTCTATTCTACGCAGAATGCTCGGGTACGGTTACGTGGAGAAGCAGCCCTCCGTTTGTTAATGCGTCTACCTATAGGGTTCCTGGCGTCAACTTTATTTCACCTCAAGCAGAAGCACCTGTTAGTGCTGACGCAGATACATCTTCTCGATGGTGTTTCGTTTGCAAAACTAGTTTCTCCGGCGTTTGGTACGGCTGTGACAAATGTCCCTGGCATGCAGTTGTGAGCTGATTTCTGTAGAGCTTTGACTGATTGACTCACGAATTACCAGTGCCCCAGTTGCTTCTCCAAGTCACATAGCGCTCATACTCATAGTTTTGGTCCCTCCCACGTGGTTCGACAACGCTCGACAAACTGTTTCCCTAAAGCTTCAGCGCAAACCACAAAAGAAACACAGTCTCGCGACGGCATATTGGGATCCCCTGTGTTGCTAGGTGCATCTTCGGTTCCAGCCCGTGAACCAGTACCTTCTGTGCACTTTGGTGTCATTTGTGACAGTTGCAATAGGACTGTCATGGGTGTCCGCCATAAGTGTTTGGACTGCCCTGGTGCGTCATATGATTTGGCTGGAATTTTCTTCCCTCATCAAGTTTCAGATTATGATCTCTGTACTGCGTGCGTGGAATCAGGAGCAACAGAGAAACACAATCCATTCCACGAATTTCTCGACATAGAAACACCTAGATGCATTTACACTCGCACTGTTCCCAGCGGCGACGAAGATGGATCTCTCGGAAACCCACAGGGTTCTTCTACCCAGGGATCAGCTGTCGCTGCGACAGGCCCTCTTGTTCGTCATTCCGCAACATGCGATCTGTGTGATTCAGCAATTGTTGGGGGACGTTATGTGAGTTGTTCATACTCTAGCCAAACTTTTCGAGTTAAACTTCGTGCCAGAAATGTGTTGTCTGTCCAGGTGAAGCTCTCAGCAAATTGTCACAGAATGATATTAAACTAGTGCAGACTTCGACACGTGCTCATCCTGTTTCAGGTTTGTCATTTTGTATGCACGGATATCAACAATCTGATAAACCTAACTGTCTTTCCAGAATAACCACGGAGCAGCACCCGAGCCATGGGTTTGTAAAAGTAAACAATCCTGAGGATTTGATGGTAAGGGCACGACAACGATTAAGAATGAATTATTTTGGTTTTATATTTTTGTTAGATGCGTGACTCTCTCACGATTCGTCGAGCCACACACTTCGCGACATGCGACTGTAAGCTGCGTTTTCCGTCGATTCAAGTGCATCTTGGAGTAAAATTTGAACGTAGCGTGTCGAAAAACAATTCGCGGCGCCCGTTACAAAGTGAGCAAATATGTGTACAGGTCAACTTTCATAATACTTACCCTCCACAGTGTATGCATCCAAACTGCCCGGATTTCGACTTGTGCAGTGACTGTGAAGCCCTTCCAATCCCTGTCCACCCATTGAACCATCCTATGCTGAAATTGAGGACATCCGACACCGTTATCCCAGCTGTCTACAGGGTAGGGCAGACACGGACGATGGATGAGTCAACTAGCCAAAAATCGGCTCTAGTGTGCGATGTATCTGGGCCCCCAGCTTGGCATTCCACAAGCCCTCATGCAGCGCCAGTGGAGCCACCTGAGCTTAGGCCTGCCGACGTATCGGAACAGGCTATCAGCGTAACTGCGAAAGACCAGATACTTTCCACTGAAGAATTCCTTGGCCCACTCGATAGCGCGAGTGATGTACTAAGGGTGGTACCTAGCACCGTCACCATCGCACCATCGCATCTTCTAGTTGACGTCACTGACCCGGCTGTATCCCCCCGGTTGATTCAGCCGGAGCTGGAAGTTTATCATCACCTGTGGCCAAAAGTAAACCAAGAGATGATGCACCTGAATGCGACACAGGTTCTGGGAGATGGGGATTCAGTTGACCCTGTTGCGGGTGCTCTCGCGGAAGGAGTTGGTCATAAACCCTTTGTTGCAGAAGGTTCGCTCCCAGGAACTCCACTCCCTCCTTCGAGTGAGCACCATGGACCATGTCCGGTCTCGCCGATTCCCAGTACTGAGTCAATTTTTGACGGCCACCCCACCCCTTCATCCATACTGTCCAGTGTCCAGGAGTCGCAGTGTGCTAGTCGACAATTTCTTACGGATGATCAACGAGCCACTATTGCTGTACCACGGCAAGGTTGTCTGGACGCGGCTCTTGTGGCCGACGCCAACGTGCCTGTTGGTCAAATTTTCCCTCCTGGAGCGGAATTTGTCAAAGGTTGGCACATGATTAACGATGGGGGACTGCCCTGGCCAACATCCACCGAAATCCGATTTGTTGCCGGAGAGATGTTTGCCTCAGAAAGCAGTGCAGCTTTAAGGGCAAAGGTTGGAGTGGTGCAACCAGGACAAGATCTTGACATCTGGACCGGGGACTTAAAGGTATGTGCTTTAACGCTCTGCAAATGGCCGTATACCTGACTTCTTCAAGGCGCCGGATACCCCAGGAAGGTATGTCGGTTATTGGCGATTAAATGATGGCTTGGGCAATTTCTTCGGTAACAGTGTATGGATTGAGTAAGTTGTTCCAAGGTCATTTGAGAGCTTCGCAGCTGAATCAAAATTACAGTTTGACAGTTGCAGATCATTGTGTTGATCAGACCAGTGAACATTCGCTCGCGGCATCCTCAATGGTAATGCCTAGTGCACACCACATCAACTCGGTTGATGCCAGCGACGAACTCCAGGATGCACCCAAACCCCGACCTTCACTATCATCTACTAAAACAATGACGGATGAAGTTGAAGATCTTGAATCCGATAACTATTCGGTGTTCCTCGTGAGCGTACCGACGTCGGACGATGAGGATACCGAGTGGCAGGACACCCGTACTCACTCCGAACCCTTGGAATATGTGGTGCTGTATGATAGCAATCCCGAAGATTAATGTATTCGGTTTAGGTTTCATCTCCTGTAAAGCAATTGTGTACAAATCATTGAGCCCGAGTAACCACCAATGCCATCGATAAATGATAATTGCCTCAGCCAGTTGACTCGTCACGTGAAGTATTTTGTGCATAGGGGATTTTGTAGGTAAACACGATCTAACAGCAAGATTAACTTTACCAACCGAAAAGGCTCGGCGATCTCAACCACTGAATGCACACGGCCACCACTATCAAGTCAGAAGTTTCCATGCTTGGTGGTTCCCCAGCATGTCTGGGGAGAAGAAAAATTGGCAATTACCAGCCCCCTTTCGGGGATCCTCCAGGGGTCAAGATGTACGACAAGCAGCCGAAGTTGGACACTCTAGAAGCCGGGTGTCCAGCGTATATTTATCCGACGGTTCTTCCACCGATTTCATCATTGTACCTGAGTTTGATGACCCCCTGTCCAAGCTGCCTGTAGCATCATCCTCTAACCCCTCGTCAGCAAACGGTAGCTACGGTTGCCGTCGCAACTTCGAACCAACTGGGATTCAGTACAACCCCTATCCAATTGGAGGTTTTGGTGACGCTTCAAATGTCAACACAGACCAGGACGACGACTTTGCAGAGAGATTGGGTTCCGCATATGAACGAATTCGCACTATGCCCTGTGCAACATCAACTAAAATCTTGTTGTCCTCGGACCCTCAGATGCTCAGGAAACAACTTGGCGTTCCACAACACTCTGTACTCAATTACCCGATTCACTCCCCGCCAGATTTGCCAAATCCCCATACCTCCCATCATGAAACGACGTTTCCTAGGTCACCATCTGCAAGGTCAGCAGACATGTTGCACTCGAGAGCATCAGAGCCCAGTGCACACACACCGGACATAAATACGGTTGCACATCCACCTCATCGTCACCGCTCTCCAGATGCTCTTCAGCGCATTACTCAGAGGAAGTGCATGGTGACCGCTTCCACAACAGAAAACTATCCTCCACAATGCAATACGTGCTCCACTCGTACACCAAAGCCTCTAGTCTCCCATGCAAATCCATCGAAGTTGAGAAGATACTACGACGATAATCCGTTCATTCCTCCCCCTGTCCCGCCCCCTCGCCGACAGGCATCAAAGGAAGCTTTACGAAATTCAGCTGCTGATACCCAGGCGTCCTTCACGAATGCAAACAGGCAGAGTACCCATCTGCCTCAGATCAGACCACCCTCACCTTTTAGGGTTGATATTGTGAGTCCCGTCGTGTAACATCACTCTACAAGCGATGAGTGACGTCTGGTAGCCACATCTCCATACATGGTACGACCGCCGGACCAATTTCAACCATCCACCCCGTCATTCCAGGATAAACCAGTATCGTGAGACAAGGACTTTACCTACCAGTGGAAATACCGAGGCTCTTGCTTCCATAGCCTGGTTAGGAACTCCGCCAATGGCATTGGGTTATACCCCCGATCGGAGTTGTCAGCTTGCAAGCCCCGAGTTTTTGCAGGATCGCTTTAACATGGCGATTGCTGTAGAGGATGACAACATATCGGACGAGGTACTAGTAGATCAGCTTGAGAAGGTGTACAGGACACGTGGTGAGCGGGACAAAGTCATTTCGCCTTCTAGATCCTCTGACGATGGATAATTTCTAAAGCAGTGAGGAAGGAAGCCGGGCTTTGCGACACGTCTGTCTCGCCATCCTCGTCATCGGCTCCAGGCAAGCTCTCAAAACCTCACAATGTACCACAGCATCCTCCTCCGGCATACGACGCAACCTCAGATTCGGCGGATACATCAATTTGGCTGGCAGCCAGGAAAGCACTTTTATGTATTCGGGAGATTATTCGAACAGAGAAAAGATATCAAGAGGCTTTAAACATGTTGTTGAATGCTCATGTTGGTTTTTTGCCACCAATCCAACCGTTGTCTCATTATTCCCCTTAGACCGCGACACCGCCTCCACCTTTAATGGTTCCTTATGTTTCAGCACTCGTGCATGCCTCTGAAACCCTTTTGAAACGTTTTATAGAAGACCCGTCGGCCTGGGGCGTCTCCACCGCCTTTGTTACGTCTGAGGACGAACTCGAGACAACAATGGTGTCTTGGTGTGCTGTAGCGGGAACATTCTTTACGGCAGAAAATGATTTTCGACCTAATGGTTTAACGGGTAGATGGCGCCTACGCAAATCTGGAGCAACTTCGAATTCCTCTTCTTCATCAGAAACGAAACAGTCGTCGATCTCTCTCAGTCCACCGTTACTTCCCATGTTTACTACGACCACCCCCGCTCGTAGTCAACCCCCTATCCGGAAGCTCAGTGTTAGGGACCTTGCAATCCAGCCAATTCAACGCGTAATGCGCTACGTGCTTCTCTACAGAGGTATGTTCTGTCTACCAATCTCATGTTGATATCGATTTACTCTATATCAGACCTTCTGGATTCTACCCCTCCGGCGTCGCCGTCGCGTTTACTTGTTGAGCGCGCTCTGGAAGCCGCCGCTCGCATCGCTGATCATTGTGATAGAGCACAGAGAAACCCCGCATTTTTCTACGTCCCTAAATGATCTGTATTTGTACTAGCGTATTCGAGATTTGGCTACTATGTACATTTATATGAATTTTCCCGCCACAACCACATCTTTTCCCATCAGCTCTGTCCGTACGTGCACGAATCTGGGAGTCTGATGCAACGAATTAGCAAAGTAATCTGACGATTGTAAAACAATTGCTTACACTCAGTAAATCTCCCACAACACCAATTCTGTATCCCAGCCCATCGTCACCCACCAGTGTTGGGGCCACGGTGACAATCAAGGCGTCAACAATAGGTGACTCCTCTGGGCCACGTGACTCGAAGGCATGACCCATGAACGTCTCGATCACGCTCGC